>JARHVA010008697.1:197500-200000 GCA_037957365.1 Torreya grandis | reverse complement strand
GCATAGGTTGCCCACCGTTGACCATTTCAACACTTATTTATTACTTAGTAATGTCATATTAAGTGTTGATAAGAATATTTATATGCCCCTTTTTTAAATATACACCTAATAATTATTACATTTATTAATGTACTAACAATTTTTCTTGCACAGATTTGTTAATGGATCAATATCTCTTAGTGCACATCCTAAGGAGTGCACTGAGAATAAGGTGGGATTTACTTATGGTAATTTGTGATATATGCATACATAATATTTTTCCATACCTTCATTAATATCAATATGACCTCCTTTTATTCGCTTTCTATCTTACCTCTCTATCTACTTTACCTCTAGTTTTGCTATCCACCAAATATTCTTATTGTATAAACCTAATCGATATAGCTTATTTAGAACATGTATTTTCATGTAATCTATTATCCTAGATGATAAATTTATAAAACTTTTCATTATTTTATTTTTTATCAGCTTGACTGATACATTTATATGTCACTCAATGTATTTTCTGACTATATTGGACTGTCTGATATGATCATCTTAGACTTCAAGAATAAGTATGCATTTGGAAATGTATATATAAGGTTTGAATTGTTGTTAAAATAATATCGCAACACTCATACAATTTAATTATACTCACATTTATTCTCTTTAGTAACAAAAGGATGTGCTATTCCTATAAATTATTATTCTTGGAGGTGAAGTCCTTACCAAGGCCTTTGAATCTCAACAGGAGGTGTTGAACTAAGGAGGTTCTTCATATTAATTTAAATAAACTAATAATGATATATAATTATTTTTAATTCCATTTCAAGTCTTCATCTTATAATATCTCATGCAAAGTGCTAGTGGAGGTAAGGGAACTATTAAGTTGTCGATGAGTGACCCCAAAGATAAGTATCTATGTCTCTACTATCTTTCATTTATTTGCATAATATATATTTAATTTAATTATTTATATATTAGATTCATGTTGTTTGTCTTTGATTAAATCTTCCTAATATCTAATAATTTGGTATAGTTATAGGGTTCTTAGGCTTTCCATTTATTACATTAGATTGCATAAGTCACCCATTTGTTGACCATTACACCACTTATTTCTTACTTAGTGATGTTGTATGAAAATGTTTTTTAAAATTGTTGTATGTACCTCCTTTTTATATACACCTTATATTTTCAATTTATTACTTTTTTTAAGGTTTCTCTTGCAAGGGCTTGTCATTAGATAAATCTTCCTAAAGATATGTCCTAAGAAGTGCACTAGGAATGGGGTGGGATCAGATCATAGTAGTTTATGATATATGTTTTCATACTATTATATAATACCTTCATTATTATTAATATAACCACCTTTGAGTCAATTTCTATCTTAACTCCCCATCTACTTTTTGTCCAATTTTTATATCCACCCTTTAATCCTATTGTATCTTCCTAGCTAATATAGTTTATTTCATTAATTTATTTCTCTATACTCTTTAAGCTTTGAAGATAAGTTTATAAGTATTTTCCCTATAATTTAAGTTTTTATCAGTCTAGATAATGTAACTATATGTTAGCGAACATCCTTACTAACTCTATTGGTCTAGTGGATACCATTATCTTAGAGATCAAGTTTAAGTATGGGTTTGGAGATGCACTTATAATAGTCATATTAGCATTACAATCATATTACAACACTCATTTGATCTCTTTCAATCACATTTATACTCTTTATTAGTAAAAGGATGATTTAGAGGTTAAATTACTATTCTTTAAGGTAAATTATTTTTTAGGGTCTTTGAATCTCAATAGGATGAGTTGAACTGAGGTGTCCCGTAGTATATTTTCAAACCCAATCTAAAGATATATGTGTCTTATTATTTCCATTTGAGGTCTTAATACACAATATCTATTACAAAGTACCACTAGAGCCAAGGGGGAGATTATTGTGTCAATGAGTCATCCCAAAGGTAAGTATTTGTATCCATACTCTCTTTCACTTATTTTCTTATTATATTGGTTGTATTTACTTATTGATAAATTAGACACTTTATATTTTTTATCTTATTGAGTCTTCCTCATAATGAATAAGCTCGTATAACTATAGGGTTCTTAGGCTTTCCATTTATCACCTTAGATTATATAGGTCACCCATCGGTTGACCATTCCACCACTTGTTTCTTACTTGATTAAGTGTTTTAAATTATCTTGGATCTAGGTTACCCTTTTTATGCAACAAAATAAGTAATATCTACAACATATCCTACATAGTAAATCCAATCTTGAATAAGGTAATAAACTAACATCCATCAAGATACTTTTTATATTTGGAGCATGACCAAGTTGGATGTATTAAACCTAACTAAGGGAACACTTATCACACAAAATTAAAGAAGAGGGTTTCAAATCCTCTATGAAATTAATACTATGCAATAACCCTATTTAGGTATGAATACATGAAATAAAACTAATATAGTGTTATCACATATAACACAAAAGGGGATGGTTAAAATGAACAAAAAAA
>JARHVA010008697.1:190000-192500 GCA_037957365.1 Torreya grandis | reverse complement strand
AATATAACCTCTCATATCATTATTCTAGGAATCACCAATAAAGTGACTCTCTCCCAACCCATGGGTGGAAGTCATTCTAACCTCCCCTTCATACATCATAAGTCAAGACTTGTGATGTTTATAAATATGTTACCCTTGATTATCTTAGGAGATACCTTCATAAAACCTTACATAGATATGTTGACGGTTCACATCCTATTATCCATTATTGTGATCCCCCGAAAAAATATTCCTTGCTAAGTAAGGTCATTCTAATGAAACTTTTTAGAAACATAAACATCTATCATTCAATTTTTTTCTTCATCGTAACTTTTATAATGAATCCATGATTAGAGAACATAAACAAGACTATGTCATGGTTGTTAAATATAATGAGTCTAAATTTAATTGTGAATCATGTATCCATGTTAATTATCACCTTGTAATTTATGCCAACATTCTTCCTAATCATACTCAAAATTAAAAAGCTAATAATGAACCTCAAACCTCTTCCTAACTAGGCACAAATGTTATTAAAACCATAATGGGCACTCACTATTATAATGATGATAAAAATTTGCTGAAAATGAAAAACATAAAGTGCATTCTTTCCTTAATTAATCCACATCTTATTACTTACATTCCTCATCCAGCTTATGTAATAATTTAGGATTATTGTCCAAATCAATTTTTAGATTTTGCATCTAGATACATATTCACTTATATTATTCTAGCTAATCCAAATGCATTAGTTAACCCAATATATTTTTCTATTGATAGAATTTGACCAACCAACCTGATATAGTTTCCTATGTTTTTAACTATATCATCCAACCTAATATAGTTTGTATTGGACCCTACTCTATCATGTAACTTGATACAATCTTTGGGTTATAATTTAGGTCTAACTATGTTGGCCTACATGATATATTTTGTTTCTTCCATTAGTTTTACTCCAACTATATCGACTAACCAAATACACTATATTATTGTCCATAGTTATCTTTCTATTGTATCTACCAGCATAATATAGTCTATTTATAAAGCATCTAGATTACTAGTAATATCATCCAAGCTGATTTAGTTTCCTCAGCCTACCTATAATGTAATGTTAGAGATGATACTATACACTTTATCTCAAAATTATTAACAATTACAATTAGTTTCATCTATATTCAAGATTTGATAAACTCCAAAACTCATTTCTTCTCTTAAAATACTATTTAGATCATGTTATCCTTGATGAAATGGATCACATAGAATTGATTTCTATAATCACATCTCAAAATTTTCATTTCTTGAGATTATGAATACTTATCTAAGACATAGAAACCATCTTATGAAAATTTAGTTTGACGTTAATATTCCTTGACCATAACTTATGGAGAAAGAATCTACCTTGCCTATGTTTGAGGAAATTATCACACATTAATGTGAAGATAAATATATCTATGTTAATAAAACAATGGATGCAACACTATCCCTTAAATTCACTATTAAAATTATAATGCCTAAAAAAATTATCCTTCGAGTATATGACCCTCATGTATCTAATAGAATCCAAATAAGTGGCATCTGAGTCAAGTAAGCCCTGAACAAAGAATTTTACAAAATTTGTGTTACATATTTGGACTTCAAATCCATTAGATATTTTAAAACTAAATACAAATACCTCATTAGTATGTATTGGACTTCAAAATTTCTCCATCTTACAACATTTTTCCTATTAGTCATTTGAATCATCACATGAAGGTCAAAACCTATTTTTCATGCCAATGCCTGAAGTTTCCTTCCATGGGTGATATATATAATGTATAAGGTGATACATATCCTTTTAATTTTGGATAATTCTAGGAACATGGCCTATATAAAATACCTATCCTTACACCCTTAACTAATATCCCATTCTAATGAGTGCCAACATTTTAACTATACCATTAATTTAATTATAGGTTATAGTTTTAAACTCAAGCTTGTGGGAGACATAACACCAATCCTCCTTTACTTTGATGATGATGAGCCTGATGAGATTCACTTAAAAAACAAAATATCAAACATTCATAGCATTATCACTTAGTTTTTTTCTTATTTAAAAACTTCATTATCACAAATTTACAACTAAAAAGTTTACCACTTCTATGGTTATTCATAATAATATAAAGTCCAATAGATATTCTAGTGATATAGTGGTTGAATGCCTCAATTATGGCTCTTAACACCCACAATTAAAATTATGGTTACACCTTATATTATCCATACCTATCTTTTTATGCCCAAGCTAAGGATGTTAAAATCTTATGTTACCATTATTCTCTTCAACACTCTTTCACATATTCTTCATTTTCATCTTATATTAACTAGATTAATCTTGTTTGACCTAGTTCTCATAACTCTTCATATCTTCGTAACACCATTCCTTATTAGATTTATATTTTGAGATATAATATAGAGCTAGTATCTATTATGATAAATTCATCTGATGCTTTCAATAGTAAAAATGATAAGGATGTTTTCATGAATA
>JARHVA010008697.1:167500-182500 GCA_037957365.1 Torreya grandis | reverse complement strand
TCAGAGTCAATAAATGGGTCAAAGAGGTTGTATTAATCAAGCACCTACATCAAGTGGTATCAGAGAAAGTAATCTCTTTGATATTTTATTCTTTTGAATATTTAAAGGTTTCTATTTGAGATTGTTAAAGGTTGCAAATGGAGATTGAATGAAGCTATGTTATATGAGTATAGTAAGAGAGAGAGTTAATAAATTATGGAAAAGTAACCTTAAGAAAAGATATTTAAAAATATCAAGAGAGAGAAGAGAGACTCCAAGTGAGATTTTTTTCAAGGTAAAAAAGACTCAAATAAGAGTGTTAATAAATTAGGTAGGGGTTGAGACACAAAACAAGGTAAAAAAGACTTACTTAAGAGAATATGGATATAGAGATGAAAAAATAGAAGAAGGGCTTGGATGAGTTAGAGCACCACAAGGAGAGAAAGAGGAAAGAATACCCAAAGATAAAATGGTTAGATGTTGAATAATAAATGAGTGATATAGAAAAAATATTAGCGAAGATAAAACTCTTATTGGATCTCATACAAGAAGAAGAGAGATAAGTGCCCTATAAGACTACTCATGAAGAGAAATAGGAATATTGTCATGATAAATAATGCAAAGCAAAATAATTTGATAGGTAGGCATCTCAAGGAGGAGATGAAGAAGTTCATGATGAAATAATGGGTTGGTGAACAAGAGGAAGGTGAGCATCACCTTAAGAAGAAGAAAAAGATAGTCATGGAGGAGGATAAAGTGATAAACATTTTTTATACATAAGGGGGATTGATGTTGGGAGAATAATAAGAATAGTCTCAAGAGGATAAGTATCTCATTGGAGAAATGAGTGAAGAAAGCATACAAGGAGGAGTAATGTTAAGGCAAAGAGAACTTGGAGAGGCTATATGGCCTCCAATGGTTATTATTAATGATGATTTTGAGTTTGTTTATATAGCTTTTCAAACTGATTTGTAGTATTATAGAGTGTCTATATTAACATATGAGGGATTTGAGTTCCAAGCACAAATTATGGCACAAACTATGAAGTAGAATATTGAGTCAAAGGAGTTGATACGGAAATATATGATATGGGATGCTAAAGTTGAACTGTTAGAGCTCCAACATCAAAGTGAAAAGAAGGTGAAAGATTTTCAAAAATCATAAGATGTTAATTATAAACTAGAGAGAAGAAGAATGCAAAGGAAGGGAAAATGTGGTCTATAATAATACTTTAAGAAAGTGAAATTTTAAGTAATGTAAGGGAAAAAGATCAACAAAAAGAAGTGATTTAAGAGAAAGGAGAAAAGAGAGAGAGAAAATGATTGAAGAAAATAAATATAAAAGTTTCTCATATGACGAATCTAGAGCTGAGATTAAAGGCACTAGAGATGAAGGTATCAGTAGGCAACAATCCAAAAATAAAGAGATTGATGATTTATATGAATAATGGGTGGTTGATATGATAAATAGATTAAGAATATAAAATAAAAATCTTAAGGAGATGATATAAACTCCTATATGGGATTGGAAGGATAATTAAACAACAAGAGATATTGGAAAAGACAATAAGGTCCTTGAAGAGACTAATAATTCTCATGAAATTCATTTGGTAGGAACTAATCAAGATGTGGCATGCATGGAGAGGAGAGATAAATATTAAATATATGATCACATAAAGGAAATAAAAAAGGAAGCACAAGAGCATATAATAAAGTAAGATAAGGAGGAGAACAACCAAAAATCTAAGTTGATGAAGAATAAATGTTTTGAGGATAATAATATCAATCCAAAAGTAATTCAATGAAGAAGTAATATAAGGTTGTCATTGAGAAAGAAAAGAGAGGGTAGTCCTATCCCAATAACTAGTTCAAGTGAATACAAATACAAATTAGAATTGACTATGCTAACAAATAAATAGATAAAATCAAAGAAGCTACAATAAGGTGAGTAGGAGAACAGACAAGGTAATAATTTAGTGTATGTGCATAGCAATGTTATAACTAAGTTGATTCAAGGTATACATGACAATAATAATATGAAAATTTGACAAGGAGTGTTGTACTATGAGGAATTTTAATTGGTTAAGAAAGTGTCATTGCAATAAGAGTAAGGAGATGATGAAAAGACTCACCATAAGAAGGTGGGGTATCATGAAGAGGTAGTTAAAGAATATGCCAAGGAGATAATGACAAGGCTGAATGAATAACATGTTTATAAGAATCCATTATATCAATAAAACAAATGAGAAAATAAGCATCCATTATATGAATAACTAGCAAGGAGTGGATGGACAAGCCATGAACAAACCATGACAAGTGAGAAAGAATTAAGCTATGGAGTAAAAGTAGAGGTGAAGAATGAAATCAATTATTTGAGTACAAGTATTTTAGAGATAAATAATTTATGGGTGATATAGAAGATGAGGTGAAGACGGAGTTGCAACAGGTCAATTGTTTTATAAAAATAAAGGATGAGTTGACAAATAAGCAAGACAAAGAAAGGAACGAAAGATACAAGGACCAATTGAGAAGAAAAGAGAAAGAAAAGAGGATAAAAATAAAAAAGGTATAAAAATACCCTAGGATGAATTACTGGAAAGTAATAAAGAAGTTTCATAAAACATATTTTATCATGAGCTTAAATTCTCCCACTTGGGGAGTATGATGCAGAGCATCACTAGGTAGTTTGAGTGTTAGCATGTTTCAATGTGTCATGATAGGAATTTTTGGTTTGATTTAGTTATTAAGGATATTTTAATGTACCTTGGAGTGTTCTTTAGAGTCATGAGGATTCAATGAGAGTATATGTTTGAAGTCCTTTTTGAGCTTCTGCCAAAATGGCTAATTTGAAATTTGAAATTTTTAGATTAGCTTTGTGGGGTGTATTGGATTCCTATGTGAAGTCTAGTTCTAATTAATGTTTGTAATGGGTATAAATAGGTAATAAAAGTGTTTTCAATGGTGTATTAATTTTCCATTCATGATCAATATCAATTTAAGATGATAAAATGGGCATTGTAACTACCACCCTATGTGGGTTGGCCTTGAGGAGAGAGTTTATTGAATGTTTGGTGTGAGAAGATGGTCAAAGGAATATATACTAGTGATGATAAGGATAAATATATTTATTATGAGGTATTAAGATAGATTAGGTGTATAATAGAGTGAAAAATAACTATAAAATACTAATATTTCTAGAAAACTTTGCCTATCTTGAAATTCTATGTATGACTATAGTATGGTAAAGACATCAATGAAACAAAGAATCATTTAGAGTTAACTTATGGACTTTAAAATATGGTTGGTATGTTTTTAACCTTATAATAATGTATATTATTAATATATAGTGGTTTATTGTTACTAATATGTAGGTTGAGAACTTTATGCATAATCAAAACAAGATGTGGAAAATTTTGCTTTGGCATAGTCTTAAAGAGAGAGAGAGTCAAATGATTGTTTGGAGATTCATTTAAGAGGTAAAGTTATTGATAATGTATTAAAGTATTAATTTATTGGTGATGATACTTTTTATTCTCAATTAAATCCACTTGTTAGTGCAATATTGAATTCAAAATTCTAAATAAACCTAGATAGTCCCATCTGAGAAAATTTTGTGTTTGCACGGTCCTTGAAGACAAGCAAGTGGACTTGGTTGATGATTTTCGGTAGGTTATTATGTTATATGAATAACAAACATACTAAATAGTGTGTTTTTTATGATAATAACCACTTTTAAGGCTTAAAATCCCAAATAGAAGTGTACTAGACCATAAACACTATCACACAGTCCTAGAAAGAAACCAAAATTCTGCATTTTTCCATTTTGAGAACATTTTGTGATTAATCAAGGTAAAAAAATATTGGATAAGGTTAATAAATCTTAGAAATAATTTTTATAGGTCTTATTATGTATTTAAGTTTCTTAAAACTCATTTAAACCCATTTTATGTGCTCTCGGCCTACACAGGCCTACTCAACTAGACTTAGGGGTTTCAAAAATGGAAACTTATATCAATTTTATTATAATAATTAAAAAATCATATAAATTTTTAATACATTTTTTTTGAGGTGTAATTTAGGAATCAAGAGGTTTTAGAGTGATACTTGACCATACTATCCAGTTTCTAGTACTACATTCTTGCATGAGACCTAAAGATACCTAATTGGCATAAGGGTGTGTTGATTTGGTATGGTTGCATTAAGAGTTAATATATGAAAATTTAAGTGAAGAAAAATAGGGATAAAGGATATCTAAAAGTGTTTTTACTTTGTTTTGAAGCTGAGTGATTTGTTCAAAACTAAGAGTTTTGTACTAAAAGATGGCTACGATATTAGGCCTTCAAGAGATGAAAAGTGGATTATTTAAAGAGTCATTGATTAGATTTTGTGTTATTTTCTTGTATATATAAGGTATATTTAAAGATTAATTGATTATATTTTGTGTTATTTTCTTGGATATATAAGGTAACTTGAAAGACCAATTGTATGATCATATGAGTCATATTGAGAAGGTAAGAAACATGATACCTTACATGAAGCTTATAGGCTTATTAAGCTACATGAGTGTGTGATAATGAAACTTGTGAATGAAAGGATGGCAAAGTTCATAAAAGGAGGTGAGATTGAAAGAGTTTAGATCAAAATGAAGGATGACATGTATTCAAGATCAAGGAGGACCATATTCATATAAGAGGTTTAGTATCCTAGTACATTTAAGGGTGATCAAAAAAATTCAAAAAGATTGCAATTAAGTACTTACATGACAAGCAAACCAGAGATCAGAATAAGGATGAGTGTCATATATTAGAGTTATGAAATGGGTTAAAGAGGTTGTATGCATCAATAAAATACATCAAACTTACTCAATTTTTATAGTAGACCTAAATATCTATAAGGGGACATGAGTAGTGGATAAAATTTTACCGAAAGATAGGATCCATTTTACTTTTCATGCATTTTTATATCATGGGATGATCTTCATAATTCACTTATTATCCTAATATTTTACTTAATATGTGTGGATATCTATCCCCTTAATATCAAAATTTCTTGGTTTTGACTATTTTTATAAAGTTTCTTATCTCCATTAAGGATTTACACTTCACCATTGTTACACCTTTATTCCTTATATCTCCATATCACCTTTATAATATACTCTTGATGGGTTATTTTATTGGTTGATTATGTCCTCCTTCTATATATTTACATTTTATATCTACTTGCTTCATATTTGAATTTTAACTTCCATTGATGAAATCTCTTAGATTTTTTAGTTTTTGAGTTACATTAGAAGACATTGGATAATACAACCAGGTATTCATCACAAATGCCAATTACCCTTACTATACTATCTTCGTCATCATACTTATGTCTCTTGAGGATTTTTTTCATAAGTTTTTTTTAGCAAAAGTTATTTTTTCACTCATCAAATTATTTGTTTTCCATTCTCACACATCCTTGTTTGATTCTAGTTTTGACTTGTCTTACACTAGATATTTCTATAGTCATTTTATAATCACCTTTGCTTGTTTTATGTTTTTAATATTCTTAGGTTGGTTTATCTTACAATAAATTCATATCTATGTCTAATTTTTTCCCACATTTTATTATATTTGAAATTAATTTTAACAGTAATTTTCATGTATTATGTTTTGTTTTATATTACACTTGGATGCAATTTATGACTCATTGCTTACATTATGATTTAGATATATTAATTTTTGTCTTAATATTTTAATTTTACTTATATTTGGTATGTTTTACATTAATTTTTATCTCACATATATTTTTAAAATCTACATAAGAATTTAAAAAAAAGATTTTGTTCATTTTAACCATGCATTTTCTCTGATTTTATAGAAAATAATAAGGATTGCATCATTTAATAATAAACACATAGCATGATATTATAATTGTAACATGTGAGGATGTAAGATCTAATTTTACAAGCATGAGTAGAAAATAAAGAATGAGTGATTTTATGTGTGTGCACAAGCACATGTGCACATGAATGCACACATGAGCACTCATGTATGCACACACGTGTGCACATGGGTGCACGCACACACACATTTTTTATGTGTATATACATATATTATGGGTGTGGGTGTGTGGGTGTCAAACAGTTTTTACATCAAAGTACAACATACATACCTATTTGTATGTGGATTGCCTTCATCCTCTAGTGGTGGGCGAGGTTGCATGATCATCAAGGAATACGCATATTAATATGCCTTTATATACCTCTCCAAGGTGTGAGTGAGGTAACCAAATCATGTGGTCCCTATGTCCTTGATATATATACCTTTAAGTTGAGGATTCACTACCTTAGTTCACTCTCTAACCAAAGGATCAAAATATTAAGATAACTATGTCATTATATGTATCTATATTAGTCTATTACAAAACCAACTTCTACCACATCTCATCTTCTCCCCATGACAATATTTCCATTATAGAAACACTAACACTCCTACTATCACTGCCATATGTATTGTGAACCTGCTCTTCCTAGTATGAACTAGATAGCATGTTATCTAGAAGAAGGCATAAAGGAAATCCACTTATGTGTTTTATTTTTTATCGTACATCACATCATTAGGGATCTCATAGTGCATGATCTTGACTAGTGACCACCACAATGGTGTCTCCATGGTAGTATCTATTAAAAATACCATATTAACATTGTATCTCATATATGTATGCATGTTTATGAGTGTCTGTATCTATATGTATGTATGTATATACAAATAAATCTATAACTAATAGCTAACATGTATCTCTATAAGACTAGAAAAATAAATTGAAAGCAAATAGTTAATGCATGTTCCTTTTTAGTTATCTATTAACACTCCTTTTTGATTTATATCTCCATATATCCTATATCCAATGAAAGGAACACTAACTCAACTCAAGTTTAGTCAAAATAATAACCATATCTTATAAATACATAATGTATAACTAACATCATAGTCCTCATATGATCCATATGTACCATCTAAGTGGTTCTACCTCTACGATATGTGCATCGAGATCAGAACTTGTCTGATCCTCTATCCTCATTTATTTTCATTACCACTATCATCACCTCCCACCATGTACGACATGGATAAGTCTCAAAACTAGGATTTTGGATAATACACCCTATCCACCTATTCCATTTGGCTCCATTGGCTGCCTCACCCAATTGTGTTATATTTCCATTAGATTTGTCAAATGAACTCATTGTGACTATCTAAGGACATGTTTTTAAGGGTGAGGATTAGATCACCAAGTATAGTGACCTATCATTTGAACCCTTTATTGATCATACACCTTAGAGGAATATTATGGTCATGTGTCCATGGTGTCTAGTATGGTGTGCATATAATATGATCCATGTTATAATATCTTATGTTATATATAAAGGGACATGTCACTATATATGATCTTACCCCCTCCTCTACCTACAAGGTAGTTTGTGTCTGATTTAGTGGGGTACTCCTATTACCTAATACATGTAGAATGTCTCAAAACTCCAGCATAAAAAAGGTAAAATGGACCATTTTTTTCTACACCTAGCTCAACATCACATAAAAATAATGCATGAGTTGCACCTAAATCACATCTCTCAATTTCATGTACATTAATTCATCATGTAATGTACATCATAATGGGGATATAGTTTCCAATAAAACCACAACATCTAACTAATGACACAATAATTGCATAGACACCAAGTTGATAATGGCCTTTTGGATGTCAATAATACTCAATACATATATAGTGAAGAGTTCAATAATCAACTTATGTTTATCATAATCATCAGAGCTCATCTCCCAATGGGCTATCTCTTTATGATCTATTACAGATAGGGGTGTAGTACAAATCATATCCATTCCCTCTATCAGTATCGTTAGTATAGAATATATCATATATGGTGATTTCCACCTCCATCCTATCTCAATCCACCACTCACCTAAATGTGTTAATTATCCGGTCATAGTGCTTGAGAAACATGGCTAATAATTTCACACTAAAAGGGAGCCAACAGATGTTCATGATGCCTTTGAAGCCCAGAAAGATCAATCCTACTCTATAAAGATTCATCAATTCATCTAATAGATCCCATATCTAACTCATATCTATTGTCCTCCATAGTCACCTCTATCGGTAAAAATTATCAAACAAAAATACCCAATTAATTTTTGATCGATAACATGAAATACATTTAAGATATAACTAAAATTTGAATTAAAATTAAATACAATATTTTTTTAATGTATCAACCATTTTGGTAATTTTTATACTCCACCAACCATTTACAATTACTATTTTACCATCCATCTTTTTTTAACTATGTTAGCCATACCTTTATTGTAATGACAAATCTAGTTATTTCATATGGCATCGACCATTTACATACATTATCAACAATGTTCTCCATTTTACTATTGTATCAGACATAACATATGGTATTGGATAGTAAACTTTACCTTTTAGTATCAACCATGTTTGTACTGTATCATCTAATTTTATTACCTTTTATACTATATCATCCACCCTATATTGTACAAGCCTCCATAGTAATTTTTGGTACTCAACTATATCATCGGCCTAAACATGATCGACCAAGGTTATTATTTTCATATTCTTAACTTAGCATATTTTATAATATATTTTTTAGGTGGTGTAAATTCCTTCCCTTGTCCTTAATCAATACCCCCAAACCTAAATTTTCCACTTGGTTTACTACCCGTCACTTATCAAACAAGTACCATGATAGGGTTGTAGTACCTACCCTACCATATCCACTGCTGCTAAATCCACCACCAGCACCTCTCGTCTATGTCTTTTGAGGCTTTCAACATCTCTAACATGATCACATATGTCTTCAAACATTCAAAATATGCCCATAGCATCATGTCCCCATTTCATATATTGATATCAATAGTAGCTGATTGAAAAGGATGAAAAAAATAGTAAATTAAATATCATCAATAACTAAAGGATAGGCAATTTCTCTTCAAAAAAATATTATGTAGTCATGTTTGTGAAATATATTTGAATAAATTGGATAGTGAAATAACTTACCTCATAAGTCTTTAGGAGAGATTGTATGAAATCATCATCCCACAAGTTTGGGGCATGATTTCTTATGCATCTTGTTATGCCTTCTTCAGTGGTAGTTAAATCCATATTGATGGGGATTTGAGCAATTCTTTGACATGCAAGAAGTTTGGTAATTGGGTACGCTTCCTTTAAGTGCTGTAACAAGGGCATATGTTGATCATAAAAATATAGCACAAGCTTCCTATGCATATTTTTTAAGGAAAAATAAATATGAACAATGGTCTTAATGTTACTATGCCCACATGAACATTAGCTAACATTTAAAACACTTTTATTTTATATTACAAAGCCAAATCCATATTTTTGAATCTACTAGCTATGTGGGCAGTTAGAATGTAAAATTTTGGGTGGTTTTAGAATGGTCATTAGGCCATCAGAATGAAGTTATGCCTTTCTTACATTGATTTTTTGTGACAGTAGCTCCTCATCCTCCTCCTCCAACTGGTGGAGGCCATCAAGGGATATATCAATATACAAATTTATAGATCTATACATCCACTTGATGGTTGAAATGAAAAAAATGGAACAGGTGAGATAATGGATTTCCCTATAAAATAAATATTAAGAAAGAAAAAACATAGAGTTTCCATTATGTAATAAAACTAGTTGACCAAAATGTATAAAAGGGAAACAACTAACTTGAATGAGCTCCTTGAGAAAATGAATGTTATTAATGTAAAAAAATGTAGACAAATGGCCAGTGCCATGGGTGCCTACTGTAAAAAAACATTGCTTTTGTGGATCTACTTAGCTACCATGCTTATTCTAATTGTGTTTCTCTATTGTTTCACTATCTTTGCATTTATGGTGACCAACAAAAGCACTAGAAAGGTGGTGGGAAATATATGGTATAATGTCTAATGATTTTTTACCTAAGTTGTGTTGTTTTTGTGTATTGGTTATCGTGTTGTTGCTTAGGGTACAACTGGCCTTTCCTAAGAGTCCCTTCCATATAATAAACTACCTAACTGTGACTAAGACCAAGGATTATTTTTTGATACATAATGGTTTCCAAGTGGATGTAATTTTTTTGTTTAATCTCTAGTTAATGGTAATTAGAGAAACTAATAAAAAACTAAAAGTGATGCCTGAAACATAAAAAATTGCAAATATAGAAATGGCAGAAAGTTTTGATTGGCTAGTATGGGAAGGTTGACTGAAGTAAATGTAAGAGTTGTTTAAAATAGTAGTAGGTAGGTACTAACAAGTGTCATGTTGTAGCAACATTAGTTGTCACAGTAAAGGGCCTAACTTGTGGTTTAAACTACCAAGATGACACTAAAATGGCTCTTTTTATTGTTTTAGAGATGGTGCAGTACATTTTTTGGCATTAGCCTAATTTTTAAATAGATATAAATCTAAATATTTAATGCATTTGAACCTACCTTGTGACCTATTGATATCTTGTATATCCCATATGGAAAGCAGATTATAAATGAAAACTGTACATTGTCCCACCGGAAGTATAAGGTTGTAATGAAATATCTGAATTAGTCAAATTAAATAAATCATATTTTGAAATGTTTTAAAAGAAATTTATAGAATAATATTTTAATGAAATACATTTTTAGAAGTCATAAAACAATTACTTGGTGATATGGAAAGAGTGCAACTTTCAGTACCTATCGTGTTGCTAAGTCTTTCTTGTTCTTTGCGAACATTCATAAAATAGATGGTCTTTTCCAGGTCAAGATTTCATTAACTATTTTTTGATTGCCTTTTCAAATTTTAAATTTATATAATTTAGATTTATTTTAAAACATTAGTTTGTTGTATACAAATAAAATGAGCGGCTCTCGAGATATACAGATTTAACATTTACACATAACTCTTTACTATTAGGTTGAAAAAGTTGATAGGAAGCAACCTCCATTTTGTGATAAGATGGAATTTTTACATCTTCATTTTAATAGATTAAGACACCATTTAAAATCAATATTTAACAATGCAAGTAATGCTGACCACCTTTCATTGGTCGTAATAGGGATATGTAATCACAAATAAAAAACATGCACTATGCATCCAAAACCTGTAACAAGTGCAGTGGTTGTGTTGAAATGAAGTAGTTCAATTTAATATTTTTCTTTGTACATTATTTTATTAAGGTAGGGTAAGTGATTTGATTCATAGTTAACACTAATTAGAGTAAATAAAAAAAACCTTGGACATCGTGAAATTGAGATTTTCCCATGTATGTGGTAACTAACAAGCATCTCTACTCTGTTGACCAAGATTTTGCAAGAAAAATAAATGAAATAATGCCTTTCCATTCACTGCATGTCATAGGGACTATTACCTATTTAGTGGCAACTAGAAGGATATTAAAATAGTAATATATTTCACAAACCTTCAAGCATCATTTCAAAATTTGTTACACAACATTATGTGATTGACTAAGGATAATCAATTGGTCACATTAATTACCAAAAGCCTTTACAATAGTACCTTGAATGATAGGTACTAAAAATTCTCTACTTTTTTATGCTTTTTGGGTTAAATTATGTTCTATAGATTTTGCTATGTATATTTCCTAAATATATTCTATTTATACCTTATTTTACTAAATAAAAGAATTGTAAATAAGTCTATTAATAATATTAATGTGTCTGTGAGTAGTGAATAAACTTACATAAATATTTCTTGTTAGAGAGAGTTTAAAAGATACAAGGGATTTTTTAAATGTTGTTGACTCCTTTTATCAAGAAGATCATCCTTTTATATAATGTACTCTCTCAGAATGAATAATATACCCCATATAATTGATATTGGAGATCATTATTAAAAAAATATATAAATTTATATTGTGTGTTTAATTTGTATAAATATGAACAAAAATTATCATCTATAGTGTCAGATTAGGTGATTTCCATTGATCATGAGAGTCCATGGAAAAGTGATATGCAGTAAATTAGTTGGAAAAATATGAACTTAGCAAACCAAAAAAATGTTTTTTTTAAAGATGATTATATTTTTTCTATAGAGATCAAATAATATCTATATTGTTTTTTTGAATGTTCCTCATGAGTTTTATACCTACCAGTTATGCATTTATTGGTGTACATTTCTGTTCAACATGTGCTCTACAGATATGCCATATACCATCTTTGTGCCCCTGTTAATATATTGAATATTTGTCAATCTTTGATGGCAAGTTCACATTCTACCAATCTACATGTGGATTAAGTTTAAGTTAAATATTCAATTCATAGTGAGTTGTAAGTTTTGATTCAGGTCGTGATCTTCCTTTATGCAATCCATGTGTGTCCTATCTCTCAGTCATCCGACCATGATCTTCCTAGTTCTTGAAATCCACATACAACCTAAACTCCATAATTATCACATCTCTATAGGGTATTTATCACGGAATAATGTTTGTCATTTTGTTTTTGTGTTTAGTTAGTTTAAAGATGGGTTTATAAGTGTTATGTGGTCATAATTTATAGTATTTTTTAAGAAAATCAAACTTTGAGTCAATAGCTATAGTCTTGTTTTTAATAGTCTAAGACAAAATAGATGTTTAAAGTATTATTTAAAAATTAATTTCCATTGTTACTTTTTAAATATAGTTTGTTTAATAATCACTTGTTATAAAAACATAAATATAGTTTCATCTATATTATTTTGTCATTTCATGTCAAGAATTAAAGTAAGAGTTATCTCATCAAGGTCGTTGTATCAAAAAATATGTAATTGGATGTATTATCATTTATATGTGATGTCCATATTATTAGATGGTTGGCCAGGGAGATAATAATGGATAAATTGAGTCAATTTTAAGATAGATTTCCATACCCAACATGTTCAAACTCAATTATTATTTATTAAAAAAAATTGTAAAAAATCACTGATGATAAAATACAAAAACCAACTGATTCAGATGAAGGTCAACATGACTTTAAGGTGAATCCCATAAGGTTTTAGGGGATTGTTATTATATTTTAGGAATTTATATCATTTTCAATCTTTATAGTATTTTTATAGATTTTTTTAAAAAAATATGGTCTATATATTTTAAAATTTTATTTATTCTAGGGAAATATAAATTTATGGGGCTATTAGATTTTTTAGAAATAAATCTAGAAAAAAATAGGGAATATTTTGGTCAAAAACTTAAAGTTTCATTTTTTATTGCATTATAAAACATTTCAATCCCTTAAGGCTTTGTCCTAATTTTTATGGTGACAACCATCTTTTTAAAGGTCACAATGCTTTTTTTAAGGATGTTCTTACAAATATGATTCACCAATTGCATAATAGTGAATTGCAAAGTATATTTTTTCATAGTTTACTCAAATCCATTAAAGGTAGAGTGGTCTTAATTTTATCAATATTTTGATGAATGTTTTCATACAGTTAGAAACTATTAAATCAAGATCTTGGATACCAATATGGTCAAATGTGGGACAAATACCCCTATATCTAGTGGAGCTAAACATAAACAAATATAAACATTTAAATTGAAGGATAATTATAACACTTTTCAACCAAATAAAGAGACCAAGAATGTAATCAATGTGATAAAATAACCATCAAACATGCTATTAATATTCCAACAAATAGTGATAAAATAACCATCAAATATGATATTAATATTCCAACAAATGGAACAAATAAAATTTAAATGTTTAATTGAGAGTTTTAAAAATGTGCACAAATAGTTTATTTAATGCTATATGATATGTTTACCTTGTCAACAATATTTTGACTCATCAAAGCCATTGCCTAAAAACCATGATTTTAATGCATATTTTTACTATCATAAACTATGTGGTGTATGAAGAGTAAATAAATGTGCGAGAAGCGTAGTTGATATTTGGTGACCATGCCCATATTTGCAAAAATATGTTCAAGTTGTTTTACAATCATATTAAATTCTCATGTCATACTTGTTAGTTGTCTTGGGGGGAGTGTATTACCATATACTAATAAATGTTAAAGTCATTTTTAAAAACTTAGTTTATGCCTATAAATTTTAACAATCAATTTAGAATCCACATTATAATAACTATTGAAAATTAATACTTATGTAGAAGTAGTAAATGTTAAAGTCTTTTTTAAAAACTTGTTGTATGCCTACAAATTTTAACAATCAATTTAGAATCCACTTGGTAATAATTATTGAAAATTAATATTTATCATAGAAACATTGAATAGAAAATATAGTTCACATTTATAATTATAAAATTATATTATTTGATTTGAAATAATTGTAAAATGATAAAAAATTAATTAAATTTGAAATCTATAGTAAAAACTAAATTTTAGATATAACCTCTTCAATTTATTTTGAGGAGGTTTAAAATCCCTAGATGTCTTCAATGCCTTTCCTTGACTCTGAAAATTGTATTACAGGTTTATTTCTCTTGCATAACTTATTTTGGGTTTTGAAAACTCTAAATAATCCTTCCTCCTACTCTCTTTACCAAATCTCATATGTGGTTCCATTTTGTAAGTGACAAAGTTCCTAACTTTAGATGCATTAAAAAATATAAGTTTCTTTATGAAGGAGTTGGATCATATTGAGTCAATTAATGTGTACTAGATATCTATCTAGTAATTTCCATTAGTCTTAGCATACGTATCATGTTTGAACCAATATTATGTTTTGTGTTATAATAATCTCAATTATATTAATTAAAGTACATCCAAATATAGAAATTAGTTGTGTACTTATTAATAATTTTTAGGTGTACTTAAGTGGATTAAAACTTAAATATATCATCTACCTTAATTAGTATCTATAAAGTATTTAAATCATAATGAATATATTAATGCGTACCCAATATCTAACCAATCATTTCCATTAATCCAAGAAATAGTATTATTTCTAATCAATTTCATGATGTGTGTTGTAATAATCTCAATTATTTTGATTGAACCATATATGATATGGGAATTGTTGTAATGCCTA
>JARHVA010008697.1:150000-162500 GCA_037957365.1 Torreya grandis | reverse complement strand
TATATTATCCCATATTCATTGCATACCCTAAATCCAAATTTCAATGAGGAATTTTTTAAAACACTTTAACATTCAAGATTCTTGATGCAATGTAAAGTGATTTCCATTCAATAATTGTTGGACCATAATACAATGCCTTTCAATCTTATACATCTTTATGGTGTTTTTGAATATTGTGTGAAGGATTTATAAATCCTTTTCTATTTCATAAGATATGAATAAATTTGAAACATGTTAATTACTATTAGGAATAGAACATTTGATGAGTGCTTTCTATATTCATGATTTCATGGATTTTTGTGTCTTATCTTTGATCTCACATTTTGTCACACATTGGATCCTATGCTCTATTTATTAGAAAATAAATCAATGCCTTCCCATAATATACATATTTACAATGTTTTTGAATATAATGTGGGGGATTTAAACTATCATATTGATCAAATCGGAAATAAGTTTTTTTTTTTTTTAAAAATGTAGATGATAACTTATACATATATGTGAAATACTTAGAGGCTCAAAGGATTGAACTTGTGCATCATATTATTGTCAAATATTAACATAGGTTTTTTAATCTTTAATAGAAAATAAGATTTTTGCCTTCTAATCTTCTACATCTTTACTTAGAAAATAAAACCTTGGGATTTATTGTGGTTAAATGTAGATAAATTTTCACATAATGTGGCCATGTCTCATTGTAAATTTATTTGTTATTTGATGTAATATGGTAATGAATTATTTGAAAGGACATCTTCATCTATTTTCATTGAAATGACACCTTCCCTATTGTTTTCCATAAAATAATATCCTTATTAAATTTCTGGAGGAAGCGAGCCAAAAGGGCACACATGTTTCCACTCATTCATTGAATAGTATGCACATACCAATAGATAGAGGATCTTCCCTTCCCAAATTTTTAATTAAGGATTAGGATAATATTTTAGGGAGCTCTAATAATCCAAAACTAAAAAAAAAATAGGGGATAACACATCATTTAAAAGATGATATCTTATAGTGATGTAGAAGCCTAATAACAAACAAAAATTGAAGTGAATTATTTTTTGTTAAATTAATTTTTAAATGACTAGAGAGAGTATTTCCACCAAATGGAAACAAAATGCAACATAGTGAAAAAGAACATAAGGAAAAAATCTAAATGTGAAATTTATGTTATTTACTATAAGTGTAAACTTTGTACATTTGAAAGACACATAATATATTCAATGATTATGAACTCTTATGAGGTGGAAGATTGGAATTTGTCTGCATCATTACAGGATTAAAATAAATCAAACATTTCTAACATTATACAAGCAATGAATTATTTTTCTTTTTTGAAGTAGTTAGCTTCAGGTGTCCTTAAAATTTCTTGCCTAGTCTCGACCCCATAAAATACCTAAAATCATAATCAAAAGGTTATCTAAAGGGACTATAAATAATTTAGTTATCTCCACATATTTAAGCAATTCATCTATGAAAGTTGTTCAATCCTAGGGCTTAGTTATAAATAATGCACAAAATTTCATAGCTGCAAATACTCTCTATATACTAAGATTTATTTCCCATAAGCTAGGTGGTGTACGTCCCTTTCTATCCCCTGATATAGAAATTATACTAACCTTACATTCACCCCAATCTATGAGTTCACAGTTATTTCTACATGTGCACCTAAATTACAGTCAGCTAGACTAGATCAAGGTAATAATTTAATATAATTCCCTCAAGTGTTGGTGATCTTTCCACATCCTTTCCATTCTCAATATAAATATAAATATGGATATTCACAATATTTTTCCATTATAGAGATTAAATATTAATTACATGAGAATGTAACGAAAGGTAACCAATCATTTTTCACCACTGACACAAGGTTGCATACATATACATAACACTCTTCAAAACAATATAGAGTGATATGAATGCATGAAAGAAAGCACATTCAATAATTATAATTTATAAGCTAGTACAAGCCTTTATCAAAGCTCATATATTGAGAATGTGAAATGTTCTTTATTTCCTTTAACTATAAACATTATACATTGGCAAGATACATAATATATTGAATGTTTGTGACTTTGTGTGAGGTGGGTGGTTAGAATTTGTGCACATCATTAGAGGATTAAAATAAATAAAACATGTAAGTCACTATGAAATCAATTATTTATTTTTATTTGTAATAGTTGTAACCTCAAAGTGTCCTTACAATTTATTGCTACAAATCAACATCATATAATACTAAAATTTGGTATCTATAGGATGGATAACATGGAATATAATTAATGTAGTAATGTACACTTATATGATAGGTTTATCTATGAATGTTTTTCAATATTATGAATTTGTTATGAATAATGCACAAGAGTTCATGGATGCAAATACTCCATTTACAATCCCCACATATTTTTCTCGTAATCTAGGTGGTGCACATTTCATGCATGTTGCTTAAGTATAGAGAATTTTAATGGGACCATGGCCTCTTTCTTGATTTGTTTATGGGGATTATAGACAACCTTCAATTTTGTAAACCATATGACTGAAAAAAATGTATGAACATTGTTTTATGTTGGAAACAAAAATGTTGAAAATTGACTGGTGCAAGTTATGATGGATGCTCCCAAAGGAAACAAATTTCTATGAGAGATATATGCAGAGGAAGAATAGATGGTATGAAATTTTATCTATTACCCTCTATGGTCATTTTTTTAGTTTGCATATTCTTTTTAGAATCTAACTAGGTCCTAGATTGATAATTTTAGGAAAAATATATTAACATCCACCTCTCTTTGTGGTCATGCTCAGAGTTAATCCCTTCTAGTGGACATATTAGAGATGAAAATAGGGGTTACATTTGTCACCACATTGGGACACCCACTCTGTAGCTACTAATTTCTACTAAGGTAAACTCTATGGCCATTTGAGTGTTTTCCTTATATAAATGTATACAGATGGAATATCAATTTGGATGAAGATAAATCACATGTACATCTCATGATTCTCATATTTGGCCATGAAAAATTCAATAGAATTTTCACATGTGTATTGTAATCAATAAATTCTAACATTTAATCCATGTTTCAATTTATTATGCCATGTTTAATATTATTATGGGACATGGTGGCGTGCATCCATGGTAGGGATGGTGATCATCACTGTCTAGATGTCTTAGTCTTCATAGATGTATGAAAACAATTGACAATACTCAATTTTTTTGTTTTGTCATTTTCATAGATGTTTCTAGTTGCATTGAATCAATAGTCTAAATTAGACCAATTTTGACAATCTTTATGGTTTTTTGTATTATTTCATAGTTTTTAAATTAGACAGGCCAGAGAGAGGCCATAGTTGTTAGGTTTATAATGACATGTATAAGGACTTTATCCACCCAAATGTTATTAATGAGTGTACTTACTTTTTTATTTCATCATACCATTGCATCTGTATTGGATTTTACATTTATGGATTGAATTATATATGTTGGGCATTGTAGCAGGAATAGGTGGAGTATGATAAGGTTAATGATGAGCTCATCGATGATGTCATTGATTATGATGACATTTACTAGCTTCTAAACACATCATAATTTTATTTAGAGGAGTACAAACCAAAACATCTAAGAATATTTTATTATATTTTGGGACTTTTCCCTTAGTTTGTTCATTTATGCTTTTATTTTAACATAGATACTTTGGTGTTTTATAGTTTTTTAGTGAATAAATGAGTGTGGACATGGGTATAGGTAAGAGAATGTGCACTATTTCTTGTTGTGTCCATGAAACACATTTAATGTTGATGACAGTCATCCATTTTGCTCACTAGAAAGACTCAACACTCATCATCTTTAGATTCATTATCAACAACTAGTTCTAAAAAGGCCCCTAGGGCATCCCAACAATGAGAAAAGCAAACTGAGGGATAAATTAATCACTAAAAGATAAATAGAATGCAGGCCAATAATAAAACTCTTGAAAAACTAGAGGCTTAGCAAGAAAGACATGTTGGAAAGATTGTGGATGGATAGGGAGAATGTATCCATCATGGGTAATCTTAGTGAGATATCCTTGAAGGATATTAATGATGTGATAGTTATATATGATTCAATAATAAACTAGGAATGGAGAAGTGAACCCTACATAGGATAAATAAATAATATTTGATAATTGGATTGAGAGAGACACAAGACATAGGAAGGGCAAAATGTACAGGCAACTATGGACACCAGTTAAGATGCAATTTATTGATTGGTTTTCATAAGCAAAATTTAAGTTTATGTATGTTTTTTCAAAATTGACTTCCATATTTGTTGGCCACTTGCCACCTAGATTGTAGAGAGATGACCTAGAAATCAGTTGTGTTGATGATGATTGTGTTCCTTTGAGAGAGTTTCTACAATGGAAAGGTAAAAGGATATATAATTAAAACTCAAAAAAAAATTATCATGTAGAGATGTTTTGTGTAATTAAACTCAATGACTATGTCCACATAAATAAAATTACTATACTTATAATTTCCACCAATGTTGATATGATATTCCTTTTTGATCATGTGTAAATGAATTCAACAAATGAAGGAGCAGACCCCGAGTTGAATTTTTTGTCTAGTATCAATGATGGAAATAATTAGAATGATATCATAGTCAGTGGATCTTACACGCCCTTTTGTTTGTTCATTTTTTATTTCATTGAATCTTGTCATTACATATTTTGATTTTGTTTTTTAATATAATTTAATGAAAAATTTGGGTGGACATGGTGTGACATCATCCAAGGCATCATGGGAATGTTTTTTGAGGTATGTTCTCCACATTTTATTAATCAAACTATAGAATTTAATCTTTGACTTTCTATCTTATTCTTTATATCTGCCAAAGTGTTTAAAATTGATATATTTAAATGTAGGTATTCTAAGGGGAGGGTGACATATGCATATAATTTCATTTATTGTGTTTTGACTTCTATTTGTACCTTTTTTAGAATAAGTTTCATGGACATGACATGAACATGGATATTTCTACCTCCTTAAACATGTTTTTATAAATATACATATTTGTGTGATATGCATGACATTACATGAAATTAAACTTATTATTTGGGTCCATGACATTTATATATAGTTTTGTTTAAATAAATTGTGTTGGAAAATAAATGTTCCATTAATGGCTGGTTTTAATAATTAATTTGTTGGTTATTAGTGATTTTAGTTATGTTTTTCATGGTAGTGCATCGATAATTATTGCATTGATGTTCAATTTTATCATGTGATCATGTTTATTTGTATGATGTGTACTACATGTTCATAAAGCATGTTTCATGTTCACATGTTTACTTAATTAATTTATTCTTTAAGTGCACATGTTTGCATTAACTTAATGTATGTTGTCAAGTAACCATTGTGGGATGCAATGCAATATATCAATTTTATCATGTGTTTTACCTCATCCCAATGCTTTTCTCATTTCATGTATTTATTTTTTTAGGCATCATGAACTACCCTCAACCAAATGATTTATGATAATGATTTACATAAGAAGATGATGTATTTTAAGGAATGCAACACTTTAAATGATCATAAAAAATATGTTGAAGGTGAGGTTTTCTACATTTCTATATTGGTTCTTGATGTTCTTATGTAATATGAGTAACCTTCTATGTTTTAACGTATAATAGTAGTCCCTAACATTATGAATAATTAAAAAATGTTTAATATTTTAAGAATGTTCATGAACTAATAAGTACATTGCATGTTTTTTGTTTATCTATATATAATTTTACACTTGCCTTGGTTGTGTATTTTTACCGAATCTCTATTTTGACCATGTTGTGTGTATTTATAGAGCTTTCAAGCAGTGAAGATCAAAATCCATGCCCCCAAATTGCAAACAATTTTGATTAAGATATTGTAAGGTTGAGATGTGAGGGTACCTTATCAACCAAAGATCATATTTGTTTGAATTTGTCATAGGTGTTTCTAAAAAACAAATATTTGATTACATAAAATTGGTTGTTAACTAAGCTTCTTAAAAATACAAGGAGAAGTGTTCAAAATTTGGAAAGCATGGTTTTTGAGAAGAATAGAGTGGTTATAGATTTTCACACCACCATTTCTACATTTAGTGATGAGAAGATGGAACTTCAATAGAAATGTTTGAACTTGGGGACAGTCAATTCCTACACAAAATTACTTCATGACTTTAGGGATACGACTATGAAGATCATGCAGATAAAGCTTGAAGGAGTGATTTTCATATATTCCCATGATCTAAAACTTCTTAGTGCAACATAAATTTTTTTTCTCAAGTTTACTACTATTGATAGTAAACCTGACAATCTAGATAGAAATAATGCCAACTAGTTACATGCATTGACTATTGTGAGAGTTATGCTCTCTGTATAGTTCTCATAATAGTTCCAAACTAGTTGAGACATTCATTTCTGCTTTGTAAGATTTTTTAATATAAACATATTATTTAATTATAGGTGTATACACATGGAATCCCAATAAATATAGGTGTATAATATAACTTGCATATTTTTATTCACCCACTACATAAGTTATCTATTTGTTGGCACATGATGGTATGTATTGTATGTTTGCTCTATGTTCACTATATTTTATGTGGAACATGGTGCCCCATATTTTATTTCATGTTTATGGATTGAACATGGTGGATTATATTCTATTTTGTGTTTGTATGTCCAACATGGTGTCTTGTGTGTCAAACATGGTCTTTAGTATTTATTGTGTTGTGTGTCTTAAACATGTTATGTGAAAAATATAGAGAATTTTTATGATACTAAGGCTATATTACCTTTTTTTAAATAAAATTCACCTTGTGTATAATTTAATTTCATCAATGGATATCACTAGAAGGATCTTATATGTTGGAAATTTAAATATATTATGTTGTTACAAGATTAATGGACAATGACAAATAAGGACAAACAAACTAACTAAGATTATAATTTTGTAAATTTGGATAAGCCTAATTACATAAAATATGAGTAAATAAATGAATATATACAAAGTTAATATGTCTAGACAAGACCTTAGGAAGCTCTTGATAGGTTTGCAAAAGAGATTTATAGGTGTTTGTTATGGAGTTTCAAAGGTTTGTCTATAAATTGTTGCATATGTAATGAATAATGAATGTTTTATTTGGAAATACCTATTAGTTATCAATATATTTAAAATTCAAGTTGTTTTCTTAAATATATTATGTATTGGATTGATGATTCATTACTCCATTCAAGTCTATTAAGGTCTACCAACGGGGTTTATGAAGAATGGTCTGATAAATAGATGCATTTCTATGTGAGTTATTAGATGTATGACCCTTGTAGGTTGTGTGAAATAGTAGTAAGGACACTCAAAGAAGCTAATCCAAATAGTAAGATTCCCCAAAATTCATTAAAATTTACAAACATTACATTTTTGACCTCTCGGGTCTGTGTTTTTCATAATAATATGGGATAGTCATGTTTAAAAAGTTGTTTATAGCATTTTGGAACTTGTAAAAACCTTTTATTTGTAAATATAGCTATATGAAGATTTAATAGAGTATATCCAACTATTAAAACTCCATGAAAGTCCTTATGAGTTAAAATATACAATTTTGATTGTCTAGGACTTTATACATGATTGTATCTATGGTTTAGGAGAAAAAACCTCTAACTTTAATGTCATAAATTTAAAGTCATTGAAACTTAGTATAAAGTTTCATGAAGCCATTTAAAACATGATTCAAACATATCTATGAGTTTTAATATCATTTAAGGATCTTTATAGAGGATTGTGTATTATTATGTTGTAGGTGTCCACTGAAATAAATAATGATAAGAGAAGATTAATTAGTTTTGCATTGTTCTTGGACTTAACATCAAGTGAAATGTTTGTGTTATTTCATAGTCATTTTAAGACATTTTAGAAATGTAATCCAAGTTATTGGTGTTTTATTTGAGGTAATTTTATTTAAGGATATTAGAATAGACTTATGTAGACCTAAAAAGATAGAATTATGCTTAGATCACTCTTTTAAGAAACCAATGAAATGAATATTGGTTTATTTTTAATATAGATAGATATGAAAATTTTAAAGGTTATGAAAAATACTAATAAGAATATATGAAGACCTAATACTTTGCCATTAGTGAGATATTGATGATTATATAACTCAATATATGTGTGTATATGAACATATAGAATCTTGAAAGGTTTTAAGATGAATAACCTATCTACAAATCTTCATATGTTACGAAATCTTATGTTAATTTTTAAAAACATGGATTAAGTGATTTTGGAAACAAATCAAGATTTTAAATATTTAAAGGAACTTAATCTTAAGCACAGTGTTGAAAGATAGGTATAGGTGGACAAATCCATTATGGTTTAAAGGTTTAAATGGAGGTCTAAACCCTAAAAAATTGATCCAATAAAACTAAGGTATGAGAAGAGGTAAAAATATCTTGATAAGAAGATTTTTGGGATTATTGAATCTAATACTTTCATGTACTTCTCATAGACTTAGGTACAAGACCTAGTGGAAAGTACATTTTGTTCACTTATACAAAATTGGTAAAATAGGTTCTTTAAAAATAAGTATTAATAGAGGGACATTATTAATTTGGTCCATACTTTATCATAGTGATAAATAAGTTCTTAAAGAGGTATGTGAGTCTTAGAATGAGTACAAAGACTTAGTATGTAAATTCATCAGACCTTGTGTTCATCCATAGTGAATATTAAAAGGACTAGTAATTAACAAAGTTGAAAGGACTAAGACCATAGAGAAAACCCTTATCATATATAGTATGATCTCATTGTTCTTTTAATACCAATGTCAAAGGGATAATATTCAATTAAAGGGTTAATATAGACTATAAAGGAAGTAATTATAAACCTAGTTACCAGTATGAATATTTTTTATACCTTAAAAAAGTTTGATTGGTAATTGATCCTCAAATAAGGTTAGTGAATAAGAAAATCCAAGGACTATACCTTAAATCTTGAAATTTATTAGACTAATGCATTAACTATAACAAGTCAAGTGTGAAATTAGATCATAAGCACCAATGAAGTCATTAATAAAGAGTGACTACTCATTATAAAAAATGCATGAATACCAAACTATCATGAAAATATGATTCATATGAATTAGCTATAAAAACACACATATGCAAAAAAATCAGAAATTGGATCATAAACACCAATGAATTCATCAATAAAGAGTGAGTGTTTGTGACATCTAAATTACATATTTTTAAATTCATCAATAAAGAGAGAATATTTGTTGTATAAAATAGTGACATCATTATAGTCATTGTGAGAGTTATCATCTTAATAAATAGTAAATTAAATATAATTAGTTGAAACACTTCAAAAACATGTTATCTCTTTCGATCTTTTGTTTGACCAAATAGTAAGTCCACTATTCACTATCTAAATTGACACTGTCACTCAATGATTAGTCCTCACCATCATTGTCAGTGCCTTAAACGTGCATAAATAATTAATGATGCTTTATTCATGATTTTGTTGGTCTAACTAGAATAGTGTAAACTATGTCATGTGGGAAATTTTGTACCTCTTCCACAATTTTTCAAATGGTTGTGCTCAATAAAGTCTCCCTGGTTTAGGATTGTTACTTCTAATGATAAAAAGTTCATAATGCACTCTAAATGGGAGCTTGCCACTGATGAAAACATTATGAACTTGATCTAGGTGTACATACACATTAGGATCATTTGATACCTTTGTTTCCAAGTATTTCTCTAGGAAAAACCTTATGTATGTTGGGATGGCAACAGGAGTATTCCAAACATCAAGGAAAATTGCATTGTAGTCTAGACATTCAAAGGACAAATACATGAATAAGTCACAACCATGCATTTATATTAGTGTCAATAACTCATAAATATCCATAAGAACATGTTAAAAAGTAAATTATTTGTTGTGATGAAAAATAACATTAGACCATCTCAAATTGTCAGGCTAGACAAAATTTGCAATGTATCTAAGCCCCCTCCAATTAATGGCACTAGCCATCATATACAAGTTATGGCTCATCAGATCTTGTACCAAAGTTAGTTCATATAGGAATTATGTATTATTCCATATGTGCATGTATAACTCTTCTTTTATTTATATAAATCTAACAATTTTTTTCACTCTATAGACACACCTTCCACACAATTAAAAAAACATTTAGCAATTATTTCCAAAAAATACTAGTTATGAGAATTCCATGTCTTCAAAATTAAACAAGAAAAATAAATGAAACTATATAGAGATGTGAAATAATTTGAGTGTTAAGTTGTTAAGGTGTTTCTATGACTTCTTAACACTTGTAGCTAAATATATTGTAGTTTTATTAGTGCATGCAATAAATATATTCACAAAATAATACAAGTGCTTGCAATAAAGGGAAAATTGTTTGTCAAGGGAGAAAAATATTTATATCATATACCTAGTAATGTTATATTTTAATACGTTTTATTTTATAATTTTTTGTAACACTATTATGTAACAATGATAATAATATTTCAATACTAAGACTTGAAATACAATTTTGTTGACAGTCTACTAGAATAAAGGTATATTATTGATTGAATGATTGTAATCCTATTATTCTTACATTTAAAAAGAGTTTAAATCAAATTTAGAGTGATTTAATAGTTGGCATAAAGCCTTTATACTTTAAACCTTCAAAAACACCTAGTTTATGTACATTTTAAGCCATTGTAGTCATTGATATGCGTATGAAGTTTGCATGAGGTTGATTGTGAAATGGTAAAAGTTGAGGGAAGTTATTAGGATTGTGTTTAAAGTATTAAATTGATAAGAAGGGTCATAGTGTTTTTAAACAATCAAATTGAATCTCTTTGGTCCTATACAGACCATGAAAACCCTATGATAGGGTTGTTGAAACAAAAAGTCTCATATCTCAAATTCAACCTAACAAAATCATTTAGAATTTCATGAGTAATGTCTATAAAGTATTTATAAACTATTTGATGTAAGTACATCCTACAATCATGAAAATATAATCTTGTAAGTGGTCTTAAGAGTCCTAGAAGGTTGGTGTAGTCTTAATAATCCCTTATTAGGGCATTTTTAACTTGGCTTAAATCATTTATGGGATTTTGGAGTGTTTCCCTCAAAAACTATAAATTTAAAATGTCAAATATGTATATGTATATTTTGGAGTAAATTGTAATATTTTATACTTTTTTAATAGTCATATAGGTCATCTATGGAGTTTCATATGTAGATAAGGATTATATAGACCTTTTTGAGGTCATAATCATCTAAAATTTCATAAAAAGATAATACAACTACTTGATAATCATATGAGGTCAATTTGCTATATTGAGTTCCAACAAGTAAAGGAGAATCTAAAAAAAGTTTAAGCAATTTCCAAACTTAGTTTAGATTTCAAATAAGTGACAATAATCACTCCTACCACTAGGTATATGTACAAGGGCACGTACAAGCATAAAAAGACAAAAGGACATTAGTTTGTATAGTTAGAAGAAAATGTTGTAGGTCTATTTTTCAATAAAATGACTATGTAGGTATTTGTCATGTTATTTTTCCTTAGTCAATAAATAAATTTAAGTTACTTCATATTTTTCCATTTTATTATATCTATTATCATATAATTCAATCAATTTCATATTGTTTTTAAGATTCAAAATTCATTTGAACACTTGAAAAACTCATAATTATATGTTTTAATGTTACACTCAATTACATAGGTGTTTTTACACATGTAAATTGATGTATAGACTAAATTTGAAAATTTTATGTTATGTAAGTGTTCCCTAAGACCAAGATACAAGTGTTATATTGTTAAAACCCCAAACAAGCTCTATGAACATTCACTTTGAAGCTCTTGGCCTACTGGTTTTTTTGTGTAAACTTGAATTCAAGGTTTGGTCACAAAAGTGTTCACAAGTCTTAAAATATTTTGTAAAATGATCTACAATTTCATTAAAAGTAATAGGATAACATTTTTTATATATTACACGTATTTTTTTGTCATAAGAGACTCTAAAAATTTAGATATATATGAATGAGTTTTTGTTCACTTTTAGATGCTTGTTTTGAAAAACTTATATCAAGAGATAAGGTGATTTATTATTTATTTTGAGTCCCAAAAAATATGATAAGGATTGGACCATGTTTGATATATTATAATAACATTATAAATATAGGTTCCAAGTGCTAAAATGTCTATTTTGTAATTTTGATTTACTTGAGCTCTAAATTAGGCCTAGAGCCCTAGAAGTCTAGAAGAAAAATAGAATAAGAAGATTTAAATATAATATCTTTAGAAACCTATTGGAAACTTGGTTTATTGTCTATATTTTATATATTTATGTCATTTGAGATTGTTCATATCCTTTAAAGTATAGTATACAACAATATTTTTCAATAAATAAGTGAGCAATAGACCTAAATGGTTTAAACAAGTCCTAAAATAGAGGTAAAACTAAGTTGAGTTT
>JARHVA010008697.1:100000-145000 GCA_037957365.1 Torreya grandis | reverse complement strand
ATAATTGAAATAATCAATAAATATCTATTAATATGGTCTTTGGCCTAACAATAAATTTTAATTTATGTCAACCTATATACAATTATTATCAGGCAACAAAGTAGTAACATGAGAGAATTTACAATTCTAATGTACTCTTCCATCAGCATATATTTGTAAAACAAGTGCATTAATTGGGTATCATATGGATCATCCTAATTATGATTCACTCTTTGATTCAATGCATGGTGAAATAAACAAATCCCCATTGGAACCATTTGAAAAAAATAATCTCTCTCAAAATGTTGTAGGGACACATACAATTTATCATCTTACATTTGAATATTTTAAACTCTAAACATTAGTATAATCTTGATTAACCATGTGTGAACCTCTATCCTAGCTTGAAATACATATTTTATAATCTTCACTTGTAGGTTAAAAGAGGGGAAATGCAATATTTTTACATATTATTCTTAATCATCTAAAGAATAATGATCAATACCCCTATAAGTTTTAATATATTTTTTGTACTCATCCTCAAAAAATATGATCTGAGTTTTTGAATACTTTGGATTTGTAGGCAACCAAAATTTTCATGGTGTAACATTCTATGTTTAAAGTCCAATGATGATGATTCTATCTACTAATTTATTCTCAAATGGGTTTTCTATGACACCCTCCCCATTTACATTCATTTCTCTCTCATAAGCCCCTTAAACTCCCCTTTTTTTGACCTTGACAACTTTCATTTGGCTTATTTTAAAAATGTTTCTTTAAGGATAAAGCTTCCTTTCTTTGGGATGGAACCACTGTGGTTAGTTACAAAACCACCACTTATATTATGGAACGACCCTTGTGGTTCTATAAACTATTATGGTGTAACCATTCCTAAAAAGGGGATTTTGCATTACTATATTGTGGTTATGTAACTACATAAGGTGGTTCTATCATGGGAAATGACAGTTTCATAACCTCCCCCTGTAAAAAGGGGAAATTATGTCGCCTTCTATCCATCCTCTAAACTTAGTTTTCATAACTTAAGCTTCAACTTATTTTGCAATTTTATTGTTTCATGTCTTGATATTTTACCTTGTGTTTCTTATGTGTAGGCCTAGGTCACTCGCTCTTATATTTTAAATTATTTTGAGTCTCTCCTAAGTTATACTCCAAACTAAACATAGTTAAAATCCATCATGTAACATCCATTGCTCTTATATAAGTAAGCCAATTTTAACATGATTTTGGATATGAAAATTTTCATTATAACCTATAATTTTTAATATTTATAAAATAACAAAATGATTATGATTTATTTAAATCTTTGCTTTGATCATTTTCGTGTCGACTACACAATTATAATCAAGGAGAGTCATTATTATACAACTAGATCTTTTCAAAAAATGTTGTTAACCAACCACAATCATCTACTATTTGTTTTAGTGTATAAATATCTCATCGTCTCCATTTTTCTATTATCATATGATCATCTTCTTGGTTAGAGAGTTCCTTCAATCATTGTTAATTAAAAAAGCTAGGATGTTGAGGACCACACAATAGATACTTATCTTTCTTTTAGCTGATGTACATGTTGATCAGATTTGGGGTTTTTAATTTAGTTTAATTTTATTTTCTAAATATATTATGTTAAATTATCTTCCATTATTTCATTACTTTAAATCTCTAATTTTAAAAATTCAAATTTTATAGGAAAAACAATTTCTCTCTCCCATTTTTGTGAAAAAACATTAGTTAGTTTCCTTATTTACTTTTATCCATTCAATAGATTCTTTAAGAGAATTTATATTTTAATCCAAACCATGGGTAATTTATTAGAAAAAAAATTAAAAACTTTAATTTGTATCCATTGTAAAATTTTGGTTTGAAAACATGTTCTTATTTACATAAACTCAAACATTAGCAAAGATTAAAACCCTTTTCAAACCTAGGTAATCACAAGATGTTGTCTATATTTAGATTTTATTTGTTCAATTAAATTATAAACACTATTTTAAATTAATAAGCTGGAAAATTAAAATACAATTATTCACTTTTACTCAAAACAAACTAGCCTAACTAGTTTGTTTTTATTTATAAACAATTAAATATCCTTTATCTTACATAAGAAAAATAACTATTGGCTGTTTATTAGTATTTTTTTTTTTAATATCCAAATATTATTTTGTGTTACTTTCATGTTAATAAAAAAATATTTTTTGTATTAGATTCCTCAATATATCATATAATAAATTCACAAAAACTACTTGCATTTAGCTTGTATCTAGGAAAAGTAAAATCAACACTTGCATTATTAAAGTAGATTTTGCTTCCTTATCTTGCATGCATTGAAATTTTAATTGAAATCACTAAAATTAAGCATTATTTCATTTTGTTTTGATTTTTATATCATTATTTACTTTCAGTTATCAATTTTTAGCAAGTAATTAACTTTCATTTCAGTCAAAGATCCTAAAAAACATATTCAAACATCCAAAGCCTTAACAATACAAGAAAAATCATCCTAAAACCTTGATTAAATAGTACATCACGTCCTTTCAAAATAATTTTCCCAAAAAATATCATATTATTATACCTTGTCTTGTCTCCTTTAGATGCCACATTTTGAGACACTTGGTCCTCTTAGAGAAGGTATTTACCCTAGGGTCAGAGCACCTAGTCCTAAAATTAACACATAATTATATATTAGTGGTAAACTTATAATTGAGGTTTTCCATGCTACACATATTCCCCATCTCATCATCAATGCTCTTAGTTACCTAGAGGAATGAGATCAAATTATTAATCCACTAATCACAATCCTCCCATAACACTAAGGTTGTCAATACAACATGATTTAGGCCTAGATCCTCACCATCACCCCCTTTTAATTTCCTCTAGTATAGCCTCATCATATATAATCACACTCAAGTATGACATTCAATGGGGGTAGTCAACATAATAGATTTTATTTCACCCCTCAATTCATCTAGCCCCACCATCCCCATTTTACCAGTCTTATTATTGATGAGGAATTTCACCTCCTTGTTATCTAAAACACTCAAAGATCTCAGAGTTATGTCTGCACATAGTTGGACACTCTTAATGAGTAACATGATGTATATAAGTATTATGGTTTCATCATGAGAACCCCTTTACTTTATTCATCTCAAATCTCATTCCACCTAACAATCAATCCAATGTGTATCTCCACACAACATCTATCCATTACATCAATTATATCAGCCTAACTTTCGGAAGTTGAGTGCACACTTTATCATGTGTTATTTGCATGCATACAAATTTGTGATCCTACTATGAAAGGCTTCCATATATTTTGTTTTCTCTCTCTTTTCCTTATTCTTTTTTCCATTCTCCATCTTCTTCTCTCCTTCCATTTATTTTGTGGGTATCCATATACCCACAAAATATGTCTTGATAGGACTTAAATGGATCTTCACCTAGAGGGACATATAAGGATCCAAATTAACTATGGTGAGGACTTGTTGGTAATTTATAACCACCTAAATTTTTACACACACATATATTATCAATCCGATAGTTATTCTCACCTCAATACTTAAACTAGGACCTTGATCTCTATTCATGAGTTATAAGACATATCTAAAACCACTAAAAATCATGTTAACCCTAAGTTATGACCTTCACTGGAGGGAGTAAAACCACTCATCATATAGATACTAGACCATCAATTATCTTATAGAGCCTAGATGCAGAAACCTCCACTAAGTAAAACCACTATATAAGAATGATCCACTATTTGAAGGATAATGTTAGTCATATGGAAGTGGGTGCAATCCCTCTAGTGCAAATAAAAATGCCTCTAACCCATTAGTGCAAAACTTAACTACAACCCCTAAGGCTCTCACTAAAAATAAATCTCTTCAAACTAACTAATCTATCACTTACACCATTCCTATACAAGATATTCCCATGTCTCTAACACCACCACTAGGCTGAATGAGCTCATCAATATAATGGTGAGTCACATTCATGACTTAGATAATAATTAACAATCTTTGAATCAAAGAGTGAACCCAAATCCTCCTACCCATGTTAACCAATCTTATTTTCTCATCCAAAAAACATCTCCATAACTATTACAACAATAATATTGCATGTTCTTACTTTGACAATAACATATCCCCCTACCATGTTATGCCGAATAACCAACCCCTTGGGGAAATCCTTACTTTTGGAGTACGTAACCTAGACACTTCCAAAATTATTCCATCATACCAAGTTCTTACCCAAACACCAATGGGAGGCATATTCACCCATGTTCCATCCTCACAAAAAAATTTGGTGACCAATAAGACTCCACCCTTTACCTCCTCATGTTGTGTGCCTCCCAAGTATACTCCTCCTATGTAGACTAGCTACGTGCCACCTTATGTGCCTTCAGGGTATGTGTGAACCACATACATCCTTCCTCAACAAATTTCTAACCCTTATATGTCTAAAAATATTTCTCCCTTTTTACACATGGTACCTAAGTCTACTCACTCAGACAACTATTTTCTGACTTATTCCAATTTACCATATCAACCCTCTTCTATTACTCATAATGGTTATCCAAATAACCCCTATGTGGTCCCAAGTTTCCATTATATTTTGGCCACATAAAAAATCAAATTTAATTACATGTGGACCTATGTTAAATTACCTTAACGATCTCATCAATCCAACATATGAGGATTTATTCTCCCATAGTCCTACAAGACCTTCCCAATTTAAATGGGAGATAGATCCCAATGTAAATATCAAGGCTTACACCATGACTATCAGGGGAATATTACCTATGGATGGTGTTGTTATCACTATTTTACCTAAAACCATAAAGTGAATCACTCATGACTGGTATTACCACCTCTATGAGGGGTACATTCATTTATTAAGATAATTGGTCATTAAATTCATTAAGGCCTTCGACATGAATAAGATTTTATAGATTTCAATTAATGAATTTCTTTATATTAAATAAGGACATAATGAATCAGCTACCCATTCGATCACGATATGGTGAAAATTTCTATATTCTTCTTTTAGTGTGCCTCACATAGAATAGAGGTAATTATACAACCTTTTTATTCACTCCCTTAATAATGAGACTAGAGAATATGTTTAAAATCCTCCCTATCAGTATTATAAATAATCCCTCAAAATTCCTTATGTATTGATCAAGTGGCCATTGATAGTGTTTATCAAACCTATGGGGTGCATGGGCATATTATCACCTCAAACCAAAATAATTCATTATTTTAAAAAGTGAATCAAAACAATGTAAATAATGAAGGCCCCAAAGTACATAACCCAAATCGGAACACCACCACTAATGTTGTGACTAATTAGGATAAAATTCCAAGCATACTGAATAATAATCAAGCTCCATGCATGAAAAAAACTAACCCAGATAATAATATGGGTGTCTAGAACCAAAACCCTACACTTGAAGTCCATGTAATTACCTTAAATAAACCTCCACCTGACAACGTGAAATATCAAAACCAAAATGGGAACTAGTTTAATCATGTTGAGCATTTTCCTTTATGTAAGGACAAACCCATGATCAAAAGAATAATAAACAAGTGTTTGATCAACATGGACTAAATCAAAGGTTTAGGGAATATGATCCCAATGTCTATTATATCTTCCACTAAGGCATTAATCATGATACTTAAAGTTTTAGGGAGTATAAAAATTTAATCCAAACGATCCATGAGGATCGAACAAAAACTTTCATAGACTTATCCTTAGAGAATGTAGGTGAAAACATTCAAGACATTAAATATGGTCATGTTACACTGTAGAACCAAAATATACATATTAATTAGAACCCTTTTTTTAACCAACAAGAATGAGCTCCCCCATAATAATCTTAAGATAACCTACAAAATCAAGAAAATCTTCATAACCATCATACATAATCTCACACCAATGATGTTGAGGCATCCACTTCTATAACTACCAATGTCGATGTTTCCCCCTAGTCAAAGGTGTAATGTAAGAATAGAATGATAAGGATATTAGAATTGTAAGTTGAAGAGGGAAAAAATATAATTATTCACACTAGGAAATATCAGGGCACAATTTTTTTCCCCTCAAACATTATATATACTGAGATCATCCCTAAGCTTATGGGGAATTATGATTTGATCTCAGTTCTTACAAGAAATTTATCCATTAATTAATTTTTAAAATTGCTCAAAAACTCACTTTCCCATTATTTGACATTGCTCAATGATTTAGGATTGAGGCATTCATCTAGTGTAACTCCATTATCTCAAACCTAAATTAATCACATTGATCTAGATATGTTTCCATCTAGGAAAGATTTGTGAGATGTTGGCTATTTATTTAACCTTACTAGTCTCCCCTCCTGATTCTAAATTGGTAAGGACAGGGGATCCATCCTTGTTTTTCAAGTATGGGTGTATAATTAATATATAAAGAGATACATGGTTGATGATGGGGTAGCTATGGATATTGTCCCCTTCTTTTTCTTATATAAATTAGGTCATAAGTAAAAAATGTTCCAAACTTTACAATACCTAACAAGTCTATGATAGCCTCAATTCTACCTCTATAGGATCCATTTTTATACTATTAACTCTATATCTAAATACTATACTAACTAAATTATTCATGATTAATAAAGACACATATCATAACATGATCTTTGAAAGATACTAGATTGATAGGATGAAGGCCATCCCTTCAACCTTATTCAAATAAATCAAGTTCCTCCATTTGAGAAAGGTTTTCATAGACAAATGGGATCCCAAGACATTTTATATGATTCAAACAACCATGTGAAAACAATTGGTCTTGCACATTGACTATTAATTGCTTATCAACAGGGTCACAAAACCCCCATAATTAGTAGATGTTACAATTTTTGTGAATCCCAAAGTGGTTGTCCTGAAGAAAGGGGAAAAAATCCCATGATCCTTATTGAATTAAAAATAGAGTAAAATGAAGTAGTGATAGCTAAAATGACACTATTCTAAATCCAAACATCATTCTGATAGTTTCCACCATGTCTACAATTTATATTATCAATATCTTTAAAAGAGACACACCACTTATCCTCCCATTTTATCCACAAGGTTTAGGGACAAATAAATTATTTGAGTCTTAGAACCATGAACCCCTAAAGAGGTTAGCCATTATACCTAATATCTACATGATAGATATGCCAGAGAATTAATAAGTTTCCCTAGAAAACAACTTTACCCATAACTAATCCATAATCACCTAACACTTGATCACATAGGATAAATTTGTAGTTCATGTTCTACTCTTCTTAGTTTTGAGATTTTTTAGAGCATGCTATTTGGCCATGCTATGATAGGACCATATCATTTTTCCATAGTTCCTTGTCCATCATGATTTCTTCCTCTCAATATGAACATCATTCTACTATGACCCTCACTTAGTTATTATTCCCATCACACCAATCCAAATGATATATAATCAAACTGTTCCTCCTCAACTAGCCACACTAGTGATTTAAGATAGTATTTTTACCTTAACAATAGGTATAATGGATATCAACATCAAATCTCATGATTATCCAAAGACTTGTAAAGAGAGGCCTTCTCTCCCCCTTGTGAAGATACATACCCATAAAGTGCTACATATTGAGTTCTTACAAGCTTTCCCCACATAACAATGGGAAACACATAATTACCCATGTCTTATAAATAATAATGTTAGATTCATAACTATGTTGGCATCCCTGAATCACTCAATCAAGATAATAATTATTATGACATACCACACCAAAAATACATCATAACTATGCTTGTATACTTCCCACATCAAAGAGAAAGCATAATAAGTAGCCTTTTGAGTTCCTAAAACTGTGTACCTTTCTTTATGTAAACCATAAGAGTAAGCCTTTTGAGTTCCCAAAAGTGTTTACCTACCCTCATGTAGACCATAATATAAGGCTTTTCAAGTTTCTACAAGTTATTTTGTTCATCCCGTAAGTGCTAAAGACTTTTCTGTGTCTTGTGACCAGGAACACCAAGAGAGGTTAACTAATGTTCTCATTATTCAAATGGGTGATATATTAAAAGACCAAGTAATCTTAATAGAGGATAATAAATCCTCTAAACATGATTAGTGGGTCATATAATATGATGGGGACAAGTGTCACATAGGTGAAGGGGTAAGAGTTATTATAATTTCTCCTAAGGGGTGAATCATGTGTTTTGGTTTCAAACTAGACTTTTAGTGTACAAACAATGTGGCTAAGTATGAATCCCTATTTCTTAACATGATCATTATAAAATGTTTAGTAATCTAGAGAATAAGGATCAAAATAAGCTCATAGCTAGTTTTCAACTAGGTTTCTAAATTCTATCAAACCAAATTGAAGCATATTCAACTATATAAGACCATTATGTGTGAGATTTCCCAAAATTTTTACTTTGATTCTATAAAGGCAGTCCTTAGGGAAAGCAACTAGCTTGTTGAATCTATATATACTCCATCCTCACACTTTAACCCTCATCCCACTATACTAGAGTCTAATTTTATGGTCTTAATTAGGACACAAACTTTTGTATGTAAGACCTCTAGTGATAAAAATATTTCCCATATTGGAAAGGGTGATAATTCATTAGTCCTTGACTTAGCCAAGAAAGATGAAACTATTATTGAGTTTGTTTGAGATGATGTTGACATCATGTTTTCCCACCACAAGGGGGGTTTCTCCCTCACATGTTATCCCACATCAGCTCTGAGGAATGAATACAAATATTCTTATTTCTAGTTCAAAGATTACATGTCTTATAATGATGATCACAATGTTTTCAATATGTAAGGTGAAGATACTAATATTATCCCATCCCCTAACATGTTTTAGGATGGAAACCCCTTCCTCATTTAGGAAACCATTGATATTAACATTGTGACTAAGGATAGTCCTAAAATTCTCAAGGTTGTGTCTTCACTTTCACCGCAAGAAGTGGAAGGTCACCAACTATTGCTCACCAAGCTCTCAAAGGCTTTTACCTTATCTTAAATTGATATGGTGGGAATCAAGATTGAGGTTCTGATTCATAATATTTCTACCCTAGCTAAAACTAAGTTAGTTAAACAAAATATTAGGCCATTCAAGCCTAAATTCACATTGATGGTAGAAGAGGAAGTTATAAATATTTTGAGAGTTAGATTTATAAAGCCAATGGATTTTTCTAAGTGGATGTCCAATATTTTCCCCATTCTCATAATAATGGAAATATAAGGATATGTGCATATTTTCAAGACATTAACAAAGAATGTACTAAATATGACTTATTTCTCTCATCCATTTGTATAATTACTAACATTACGGCAAGTTAAGAGTTGTTATTGATCATGGATGTCTTCTTAAGGTAAAATTAGATATGTATTTATAATGAAGACCAAATTAAGACCTCTTTACTATGACATGGGAGACATTTTATTATGTCATGATTCTATTCAGTCTTAAAGTCATAGAGGCTACATATCATAGAGATGTGACCCATATATTTCATGATCTTATTCACAAGATAGTGGAAGTGCACATAGATGATATCCTAGGGAAAAAGAGGTATGAAATTGAGCACTTAGAGGTGTCATGCACTATTTTAATGTTACTAATCAAATACAGTGTTAATCATAACCTGTAAAAATCTATGCTTTGGGATATAGGTGAAAAAATACTCAGCTACATTATCTCCCAATCTGGAATGTGTATTGATAGGACTACTAGATTTTGGGTAATTTTGGACATGCTTCCCCCATTCATGAGTCAAGGATTAGGTCATTTATATAAAATTTAGGGGCCATTGGAAGGTTCATACCAAACCTTGAATAGGTATTTCATTCCATGAACTACTTGATTAATAATACAAGCGGATTAACTTGGATAAATGATTATTAAGAAGCATTTGAAGCAGTCAAATGCTTTGTCTCCCTAACACTCCTGAATCCAAAGGAAGATAAACCCTTCATAATTTACATTATTGAAACTGAGGCATCTCTAACCTGCTTGTTGTCTTAGGATTAAGATACTAGAAAATAATGTGCCATTTATTTCATTAGCCACATTTTCATGGATTATGAAACAAGCTACACGTAAGTAGAGAAGGAATGTTTAGAAATTATATTCGTAACTAAGCAATTATGGCATTATATAGCTAATCAAGAAACATGGGTCATAGAAAGGTATCAATCCTTATAAAAACTATTGACACAACTATCCCTCTCATGAAATGTTGGGCATTTTATCATGCTTTTAAGTGAGTTTGAGCTTAATTATGTCAACTAGAAGTCCATCAAGGGGGAGATCATTATATATTGGTTAGCAGACTCTTATCTGGAGGTCAGTGTTCTCATTGGCACCAATTTTAATGATGACTTAATTTTTTACATATAAAAGCATCCTAACATTTATTCTCCTTTTTATGCCAACATCATGCATTTCTTAATTGATCACACCTATCCTTAAAGGGCCAATTCTCAATAGAGTTGGTGTCTTCACATTATCACTTCCAAGTATGTCATATTAGATAATTTTATCTACTAAAATTTCTTTGATGGCATGTTTTTTAGATTTATAGACCAAAAATATTTTAAAAGTGTCCCTTTTAATTATGATAGTGGGGTTTGTGGTGGTCATTTTTGTGTCCATTTAAACACTCACAAAATACATAAAATGTGATACTTGTAGCCCACTCTTGAACATGATGTCATTAAATATGTTATGAAATGTGAGAAGTGACAACTCTTATGTCATGAGATCCACATTCCTCCTTGGCATCTACAACCCATTATTAGGCCTTGGCCCTTCTCCACTTGGGGCCTAGATCTAATATGTAAGTTTTCTCCCATTATTAAGATGGTAACCACTTCATTATCATGACCAATGAATATTTCACTAAGTGGGTATAAATAAGGACTCTTAAAATTATTAATATTTCATTCATTATAAAATTTATTTTAAAACAAATCATTTTTTATTTCAGGGTTCCATAAATCATCATAATAGGCAATGGATCCCCCTTTAAAAACCTTTAGATACGTGAAGTAATAAATAAATTAACCATATCACATCACATAGACTCATTGTATTAATGGCTAGGCTGAAGCCACAAATAAAACCCTAAATTTGGTCTTGGTCAAAATAGCCAAAGATTCTAAATGAGCTTGGTATTTATAGCTTTATTCAGCATGCTGGGCTTATAAAACTAGCATTAAAATGCCCAGGGGAACCCCATATTCCATTGTGTTTGGATACTAATATATTTCAAATATGGAGGTAGAGATACCTAGCATTCACATTTCTCTCCAAGGCCTACTGGACCATGAGGAGTACAAAAATACATGACAAACATAACTTGATAATTTACATGAATGACAACTAGTTGCTATGTAAAACCATATAGCATATGTATATCATATGGTTATATAATATGATAAAACTTCCCATGCTTTATTGATATATGTAGGAGACCTTGTGCTTAGGCTCTAAATATTCATTGACAAAAATAAAGGAGAAGGCCAGAAGTTCAGATCTAACATGTTAGGCCCTTACCTACTAGTTGAGGATTTTAATAATGTGGTATATTAGTTATGTAATTTTGGGGGTAAGGATTTTAGTCATTTTTAAAATATTTTCATCTTAAACATTTCTGTATTTATTTCTTTCATATCACATTTTTCTCATTACATTGCATTTTCATGGTTTGTGTGTTTATTTACATATCAGGTGTTATGTTTGGTGGTTATTTTATTTTTAGTTTGTGTGGTATGAAAATCCAAATATGTAACATGTCATATAATTTTATATTCACATTATCCTATTATATTGTAAAAAAACAAAAAAAAAAAAAACATCTTTCAAAATCAGCAAATATATTAGTTTTTTTCTTAGTTTTTATGAGTAAAGTACATGTGTTTTCCTTATAAATTATTTTAAAGCTTGGAAAATGTTAACCTATAGCCTAGTATAGAATATTTCCCATGATATATTCTCCTCTTATATTTCATTATAAATTAGAACATTATTATGCTAAATAATATGTAACATTACCCACTTGTCTTGGTGTTTGGTAATGATCCCTTGTATCTTACTAGTTACATGTGGCCAAAATTTTGGGGTAAATACCTAGAAAAAAAAGAAACTCCTATCAAAATATTATGTGAAATTAAAACTAAATCCAATGTCTCTTACCCTTTTTAACCTTTGTTGATGATCGCTTTCATCTTACTAGTTGCACGAAATTAGCATTGGGGAGATATGCCCTTACTCAGCTATATATAACCTTTGGTGATGAGCCCATTTGTCTTCCTAGTCACATGAGAATAAGTGCAGGGGCTCATAAATAAAAACATAAGATAAATTCAAAATCAATATTAAATCAAAAAAAAATCTAAAGAAAAAAATGATTCAAAAAATGAAGCTTTATCCCACTTACCAATTCTATCAGGGATATGTACCCCTATATGAAGCCAATAAATTTAGTACTTTATAAGTTTATAAAGAAGTGCATTTATACTTTTGATCAGAAGGATTAAGTCATAATCCTTATTATTTCTAAAATTTGATCCATGCTTTTCATACTTTACCATCTCACATATATCATATATCCCCTTTCATTCCCCTACTACAAATTTGGAGTCATGTGTCGTGTATAAAAATAATTGGGTCATCACCTAAAAAATAGTTGTTAACGAATGCATGCTTTCATATATATCCATCATATTACATAATTTGTATACATTTTGTTTTCACATATATAAACATCATCTAAAGTGCATCAACTGAGAAGTGAACATATAAATTAAAACCTATAACACATAATGATAATTCACTAAAAAAATAAAGGTGCACAATAACTAAAAATAAAGGTGTACAATATGTATCAATAGGTATAATAACTACGGATCTCATTCTCCTCCTTTGTGAGGGTCTTGATGAAGAAGAGTGATGGTATTTTTATATCCTATGGAATCTCATGCTAGTACTAACTTGATAAATATTATATCCATCCCAAGGGATCTTATCTCTCCTCTCATTGGTGCCTCCCTATTGCATCATTCCTTATGTCCATTGGCTAGAAGAAGTCTGTCCTTTATTTGATACAATCATGTCTACCAGGGCCTTTGATCTCTTATCTATCACCTCAAGAGTTTTTTTATCCACCCTCAACCTAGTTAGCATCACAAATATATAGACAACTAGAGTGAAGACATCAATATGTCAGCCTATCTCAATAAGAAATTTACAATCCATTAGTAGCTCATCTATAGTCATATATGTGTCCAACTATAAATATTGATCCATGTTTCCCAAATCATGTTATTTGATATGGTTGAGTTATCTAAAATCATAGATTAAAAAAAATCAACTTTAGATATAGTCATACAAAAAAGTCAAAGTGGTAAATCAACTAAGTAATCAAGCCTAAAAGTGAAGTATCAAGTAACATGATAAAATTCATAAATTAGTAGTTTACCTGAGTCATCATCATGCCAATCTAGATTAGATTCATAGTTAGTATCCTCATCCTCATACACATTAATTTCCTCATCTAACTCAATGTATTTTGGACCCTTTCTTTCTCCTCCTACATGATGTTGTTGCTGATCTAGATACTACTCACCGAGATCCTTTTGTGGTGGTGGTGGTGGTGTAGATACCTATTTCTACCCTATTGGGGTGATCACCTTATCCAACTCCCACTTGAATCACATGAGTAATAGGTACCCCTTATATAAGTGGTTGGCATGTCATCCATCCCAATATCCATGTCTATACCAATCACATGCCTTTATATACAATAATAGGTATGGAAATCTTATCCACATAAGGCATGTCAAAATATTTATGCACACTATCCACATGGTGTACGCCAACCTATAATATCCCATCTCATACCTAGGTGGCCTGATTAGTTTTCATGAGATAGTAGCCTCCCTATCCCACTATAAAATCATGCGCTAGTAGGGTAGACCTATCAAATATGTCCTTGTGAGAGTAATAATTATTTTGGGTATGGATCAAATTGGTTTTACATTTATCCATCTCAAGGCCTTGATGGTCCCTACATCCCCAATGGCTACTCCCCTATGGTATGGGATTATCCTCTTGTATACCCATCTCATGAGGAGTGTGAGATGATTAATTGATAGTGCTCCCAGTCTAGCCATAATTTATAAGTCCTTAAAAGTGAGAACCAAGATATCCTGGCTTAATAAAAATAGACCTTCCCTTTCCTCAACCCTATAAATGATCGAGGACTAGCTTTAGAGTAACCTGCTAGTACCTATATCCCCCACTAGTTGGGAAGTAAGGATATAATTAATTACCTTATAGATATTTCAGATCATTGATTCCTCAATCCCATAAATCCTCACTCTATAATCTATATTGAAGTCAGGGGTGCCCACATCTTCAAAATGGATAGCCCAACCTATTATGTCAATGCTACTCATGGCCTCGTAGAGGGAACCATATAACCTATCATCGATAGACCTGTGGTATTATATATATCCATGAGATTCATGGTCCACTCTCTTAGGCTATAAGGTAATAAAAAACTATTTTTATCAGTGTTTCAATAGGTGTCAAGGTTGCACAAAAACCTACTCGAGGTAGAGATTGTCAAGAAGGATGAACTCATTATCCATAAAAAATGCCATCACTCAAGGGATCCACTCATACTCTCAAGATATAATCTAGAGGATATAATCTCCATATAGTGATAAAATATCCCAAGTCACTTTGAAAATAATTTTTTGCCTTCCAAAAGTTAAATTTTCCCTCTCGGTTCTAATGAGTGAAACTAACCATGTCTATAAGTGTAAATTATGCACCCACCATAGGGTGGTTACATAACTTTTATTGATGATTAAATAACTACCATCTAGTAGTTTTTGTTCCTTTGACAAACTATAGATTTTGGCAATTACATTTTTACTATAGAAGTTATGTAACCATTGGTATATTAAGACCAATGGTTTTATCTTTGAGAAGTAGCTATGTCAATCAGTCATGTCCTCCCAAAATCTTCCCAAATATTGTAAAAAATAAACTAAACTACCCATTATTTATTATATTATTAATCTCCACCCTCCCACAAACATTTTGACAATAAAAATTTCAATTTTTATTTTATTTTTATTGTGTTTTGAGTGAAATTTCTAAATTGGGGTAAAATGGAAGAACATATAAAAAAACTACCTATCCATGCCTGAATATACCTCTTACTCTTATATTGGCCGTCCTCATCTCATGATCATCCTTTCAAATAATTTTTTCCACAAATCCATTGTAGCCAATCAAGATCTCAAAAACATATCAAACCATTTGGCGTAAATGAATTTGTTTTTGGCAAGTTTTTGAATGTAATAGACCCCAAACTAGTTGTTTTGTTTGAAAAAATTCTTATTTTGATATATTTTTGAATTTAACACATATTTTCAGGTTTATGAATCATTTTATTGATATATTTTATGATTCACCTTTCAAAACTAACATTTTAAATAAAGTTCTATCTTTTGTAACACATTTTGTGGTTTTAAAGGTATATGGGAACTTAACATTAGATTCAGTCCCATGACAGGATGATTCAAGTAGTATGATATTACCTACACAAATGATGAGTACTCTTATCTATGATTATATTACAAATTACATTTTACACTTTTTCATTAAAATTTCACTTTATTCTCGTCTTTGTTTACAAGTTTCACAGTCTTAGCTAGTTTCATTGAGCCACTAATGTAAGTATTTTTAACCACTATTTCCATTTCTCACACCACTGCTTGGGACCACACCCTAATAAATTAATTTTAATTCATCTTCTTGATGGGGTAATATGTATTCACCAAAAATTTCCATGGTGTGACATTCTCAATTTGATGTACAATGATGATGTAGTGATCTTCTAATTTATGTTCAAATATGTTTTCTATAACACCATACCACTTTTACCTCCCTCTATCTTTATTAAGCCTCTAAAACTCCATTTTTTTGACATTTTCATCTTTCTTTTCACTTCTTTTAAAAAAATTCTTTAGGGATAAAACTACCCTTCTCCTAGATGGAACTGGTTTAGTCCATTAGAAAACAACTACCTGAGTTATGTAATTGCCTTGGTGGCTATATGAAGCACCTTGGAAGAACTATTATAAATAGTGCATTTCAGATTACTATTTAATAATTATATAATTGTATAAGGTAGTTATGTCATGGGGACTAGTGGTTTCATTGCCTTCCCTTGTAAAAAGGGTGGTTATATCACCTTTTTAGATCTCAAGCTTTGATGCATTTTGCATGATTATTATTGTGTTTATTTATATTTATGTATTTTTTAACCTTCTTTGTGTCCCAACTCACTCCCTCTTCTTTTTTTCAATCACCTATAGTCTTTCCTAAGTTCTATTCCTAATTTAAATCAGTTAAAATCTATCATGCAACCTTCATCGCTCTTCTATAAGTAAGCCAATTTGGCTTGATTTTACATTAAAAAATAAAATTAGAGCTTGGAATTTTTTCTAAAACCAATACCTACTTACCATTATTTTAAAGCTTTGCTTTGATCATTTTTATGTCAACTACACAATTTTAAGAAAGAAGAGTCATTATTTTTCAACCACATCTTTGAAAATAGTGTTCTTAGCTAACCACAATCAATTATTATTTATTTTGAGTTATGTATCTCTCCTTCTATATATTTTTTTATTATAATATGCTCATCCTTCCAGTTAGCTAGTTCCTTCAATATTTGTGGAGAAAATGAGCTAGAATGTTGAGGACCTAATAACATATACTTATTTTGCTTTTAGTTGATCTACATCTTGGTTAGGATGGGGTTTCTAGCTTTAGTTTATTTTATTTTTTATTAGATAAGATTATATTAGTTTCCCTTGTTCATTCATTAAAATAAAAAATAAAAAATAAAAAATAAAAAATAAAAAGTAAAAAATAAAAAATAAAAAATAAAAAATAAAAAATAAAAAATAAAAAATAAAAAATAAAAAATAAAAAATAAAAAATAAAAAATAAAAAATAAAAAATAAGAAATAAGAAATAAAAAAATAAAAATAAAAAATAAAAAATAAAAAATAAAAAATAAAAAATAAAAAATAAAAAATAAAAAATAAAAAATAAAAAATAAAAAATAAAAAATAAAAAATAAAAAATAAAAAATAAAAAATAAAAAATAAAATAAAAAATATATTTTTTTAAAAAAAAAAATTAAAGGAAATTTTGATAGTAAAAATAATTCTTATCTCTCCTATCTTTGTACAAAAATATTAGTTAGTCTTTTCATTTATTTGCAGCCATTCAATAGATTCTCTCAGATCATTTAGATTAAATTCCAAAACCTAGGTAAAATATTAGAAAATAAATAAAAAACTTTCAGTTTTAGCCATTGTCAAATCTCATATTGAAAATAAGTTCTTATTTAAACAAACTCGCACACTAAAAAAGAGAAAATCCCTAGTCAAACATAGGTAATCACAAGGTCTTATCTTGCTTCTAATTTTATTTATTTAATTAAATTAGAATAATTGTTTTTGGATCACTAATTAATAAAATTAGAATTCAATTATTCACTTTTATTAAATAAAAAATCCAAACTAGTATGTGTTCATTTAGAAACACTAAAATGTCCTTTAGCTTGCATAAGTAAAAGAACTATTATCTATTTAGTAGTATTTATAATTTAAGATATAAATATTAATTTGTGTTACTTACATGTTATTAGAAACATATTTTTCATATTAGATTCATCCATATATCATTCAATAAAATCATAAAAAACTATTACATTTAGCTTACATCTAGGAAAAGTAAAATCAACATTGCATTGTTAAAGTAGATTTTTCTTCCTTCTCTTGCATGCATTTTAAAGTAAATTGAAAACATGAAAAATAAGCATTATTTCATTTCATTTATAATTATCTATCATTATCTAATTTCTGTTATTTATTTTCATCAAGTAATTAGTTTTCATTTTAGTCAAATATCCCTAAAAATAGCAAAAACAATCAAACTACCTAATCCTTGTCAAGCCAAGCACCAACAACCTAAAAAAATTTATTCAATAGTACATCAAGTCATTTCACAAAAAAAATTCAAAATAATCTCATATTTTTATACTTTCCTTTCTCTTATGGATGAGACACCTATTCTTGTCATAGAAGGTATTTTCCCTAGGGTTAGAACACCTGGTCCTACAATTAACACGCAAACATATATTAGTGTAGAGCTTAGAATTTAGGTTTTATATGTTAAACATAATCTCCATATCATCATCAATACTCTTAGTAACCTAGAGGAATAAGAGAAAATTACCAACCCATAAATCATCATCCTCCCCTCAAATTGAAGCCATCATTACAACATGATTCAGGATTAGATCTTCACCCTCACCCCATTTTATTTTCCATGGGTCTATATTCTTCATATATCATTCACACGTATGTATGAAATTGATAGGGCATAGTCAATCTAATAGATTTGATTTCATCCTTAGAGTTATCTAGCCCAACCATCCCTAATTCACTAGTCATAGTATTGATCAGGAGCTTTACCTACTTGTTATCTTGGACACTGAATGACCTTGAAGCTCTATCTCTACACTTTTCGATGCTCTTAAAATTAAATGTGACATTGTGTAATTCTTATGGTTTCATCATGAGAACCCCTTGCCTCTAGTCATCCTAAATCCATTCCACCCAATAATCAGTCCAATCTGTAGCTCCACCCCACATCCATTCATTACATCAATTGTCCTAGTCTAGCCTCAGGAAATTGATTGCACAAATTAGTGTGTGCTATTTATGTGCATATAAGATCGCGTGGCTTCAACTACTTTCCAAGTATTAAATCTCCATTTGAACATCTTTGAAAAAATCAAACCCTTTCATCTCAAACATGGTCATGAAATTGTAATTATTTCTTTGATAAACCCCCTTCATCATTTTTTTGGTGGTTTCAAAAACAAAATTGAAGCTCTAATACCACTTGTTGTGTTCCAAATAATAATGAAAAATGGGGATACAAAGATAAATTAAAATAATGGTTAAATATCAATGAATAATAGACATTTAATTAAACTTTTAAAATGAATTGGAAAAATGGTTATGGATGTTTGATAATGTGCAATGAGTTGGGCTTGACCACCATTTTCAAAATGAAATAAAATATTTACTGGAAAAAAAATAATATGTATGTATAACGTCTTTATATCTCTTTATCTACAACAAGGTGGTATTAAAATGACAAGATATTTATAGAGAATATTTAAAATTATATTGATTAATACATGTTAAAAATGTCAACACTAGATATTGGAATGAAAAAGGTAGTGAAAATGCCATTGGTGACCTCGACTCTTTGCTTTGATATTTATTATTCTATGTTAGAATTGATATGATATATTTCCATGTAACTTCCTTTCCATTTGCAGTATTATATTGATTTTAATAAAAAACCATTTTATTAGTTAGACAAGATTTATTGGTTTAATAGAAACATGCTTAATCTATATTGAGCTTACAAGATTTATTTTCAAGGAGAGAAGATAATGAAAGATGCTCAAATGTTTACCTATCAATAAAATCCAACTTTTGTGGGAGGTAGGATCTATATTAAATATGGATACAATGTCATTGACCTATATTGCTTAGTGTTTTTTTAGAGTAGAACAAAATATAAAATGAAATTTTAGGCATGGATTGAACTACCCACTTATATATGGACAAATACCCTCTTACATATTATAGTTGCTTATTAAAATGTTGTTTTAATAACTTGGTAAATTTTATGTTTGAACTTTCTTATAGCTCATCATCACAAACACTTTTACTTCTCCTTGATAAAATTCAAAGTGTTTGGTAGAAAATATAATTTTTTAATTTATTTTTATTATATAACGTGATATATTTTTTATTATTGATATGTTTTAAATGCTAAAGGATATTTATAACTAGCATATATGTCTTAGACAAATCCATGTAAAAACTGTCAATAGATATCATTTTCAATGTGCCTATATTATATTAGATTTGTGACATAAGTGGAATAGGTGCCTCAAGAATTTTATCTCATGGTATTTTTTATATTTATTTATCTAATATATATATGATAGTATAAATAAAACTATGTACTTTATATACAATTTTGAAAAAAATAATTATTATAAAAATAATATATAAATATAAAAGACAATATTTTTTATCCATAAACAAAAAAATAAAAAATTATTATGTAGATAATATATAAATATGAAAGACAATATATTTTATCCATAAACAACAAAATAAAGTCTATTTCACTAATGCCATTGAATTATTATAAATTTTATATTGAAACTCATTGATATATTATTGAATTCAATCAATTTTTAAGAATTCAATTGCTTTCTTTCCTTCAAGCCTACTAGCTAAATAATGTAGAGCATATTTTGAAGCTATAATTCTTCGATATAAGCAGGGATGATGATCATCTATAAGCTCGGGGACAGGACCTACTTCCATGTCACAATGTGGAGTGTAGAATGTAGCAATTGATGTTCTCCCCTTACTCTTGTTTGTAACTGCACGATGTTCAATGCTCTTGTATCTTCCATTGCTAATTAACTGTTATAATCATCCCAAAAAATTTATTTCACTCTAGATAATTTCATTTTTACACTATTGCAAGAAGTACAATATAAATAGAAAATAAGGCTTTTGGATAAATTTTGTGTAATGCTATATTATTGATATTTTGGATCGCATCCTATGATCTATGATTAGAAAGAACATAAATGATGATAGATTTAAAAATATGATCCAAATATTGACCAAATAATATTTCGCATAAAATTTATCAAAAAATCTTCTTTTTTATTTTATGAATTGTGAAAACATAAAAACTATGAAGTGCAATATAAATTTTAAATATACTAATAAAAATTCTAATCTAAATTATATAGAAAATTATTTTATTTTAACATTACTATAAAAAAGAACAATATAAATAGAAAATAAAGCTTTTAGATTAACTATGTAATGTTATTTGATCAACGTTTCAATTATATCATATAATCTATCAAAAAGAATATAATTAATAATGAATCACATAACATAATTTAAAATATTGATCAAATAATATTAGAGTGTATCCAAAGCCTTGTTTTTTATTTCATGAACTGTAAAAAAATCAAATCTATAAAATACAGTATAAATTATAGAAAAATAATGAAAATTCCAACGAAATATCTAAATAGCATAAACTTACCATTTGAGCCAAAATGTAAGCTAGGTCTTTAGGTCTCTTCCTACTTATAGTCGAACTATTCTAAAATATGAATTTAGATTGACCTGTTTGTTGAGCCAGAATGCACATCACAATTTCTATTGTGTTCAGGGGAGAACGCTGAAAGTAGTAAGAATAATCAGCCTAATGCAAACCTATCAGAAAATGTACCTCAAGATAATCTCCGATGTTGATAACAAGAGCACCGGGGATGGATGGAACAGGAATCCATTCGCCAGCCTTCCGAACATGAAGAGCCTCCCATGGACACTCGTCATCCTGCAGCAAAATGGTGATACCGGTTCCGTCCGAGTGAGGACTTAACCCCAAAACGAGATCTGGTCTTGGACAAGGTGGGTAGTAGTTCATCCGTACACTTCCACATAATTCTCCGAAGCTTTCAACAAAACAAGTTGGATTTATCCCCACGCCTTGTGCCAACACTTTCAGAAGCTTTTCTCCAAGTTTTTGTGTTTCGATGGCATATTCATCCATGGTCTCACTGCAATACAGGGTTTTAACGACATTAAACTGGAGAAAATTTGCTTAGAATTGTTTAGATTTATGTTGAAGGGTACGATTAATGATATTAATTGATCTAGTCTTGAACAATATATTTATCGGTAGCAGAATAAGTAGTGGTGATATTCTTATTCTATTCTATACCTGAAATTTACAGGAGATGTTGGCCACTGGTTCAAGTCCCTGGCTTCAACAGGGAGAGTGTACAAAAACATGATATCAGCCCAATCAAGGCGTTGGTCTTCAGAGGCTACAAATGCCTGACCATAACCTTGAATGTTTTGCATTGCATACTTGAGTTTTTTTTCCTTGGGAAGTTGAAAGAAGCCCTTAGCAAGACTCCTCATTCTGTCCATCAGAGACCCAGAAATCCCATGGTTTATTACCTGTATACAAATCTCACAAACCACAAAGTTAATATCAAAGGAGGTGAAGTCTCATGGGTGAAGAATGCTAGATTATTGTTGCAATCCTTTTTACAAATTACAAAAGGCATAAAATTATCATACTTACTTGGAAGAATCCCCATTCTTGGGCTGCTGAAGCAAGTTTTTCCAACTCTTTTGGGTGGTTGTGTACAATTGACATATCAATCACTGGGATAGAGTTAGCTTTGTATGGTGGAGAATGAGTTAGAGATGGCCTGTCCTGCTCCGGGACCACGTATTTTTGAGGCAGAGCATGAAGATTCTCCGATGCTAATTCCTGCACGATTGGAACGGAAATGGATATTGATGTTCCTGTAGTGCGATCAGGGACAGTCATGGCATGGAACATGTTGCTAAGGCTACAGGGTGAGCTTCAAGTCTTTTATACGAAATTTGCTATAGGTCTCTACCCATTAATATACTCAACGGGGATGCAGGGTTTAGAACAATAAAATCATTTCATCAAAATTCCATTATATCACTCACAGTATAAATATTTAAAATTGGCTGGCCACCACTACCAGACGGTAGGTTGGCTGAAACCGTCCCGGATTGTCCTCCATATCTTGTTTGGAGGAAAACACCACGTAGATACTGGCCCCAAAACAACTAAATAAACACATCTTACATTTAGAAAATTTCTATGATTTTTTATCTGTTACTTAAACCCAGACTTTTGGGTAGCGATTGATAGCTAAAGTGCAAAAGAAAGCTTGTGAGGAATGCATAGAGATCAACCCCATCGAGTTGTCCCACGATATACATCAACATCTTCGACGTGACCTTTAGGTTGGTTATGAGTGCTATAAACCAAATGACATCTAGTTTTGCACATGGCAAAGCTCCAAGAACGGAAAGGTTTTAAGCCATATATATATATATATACACACACACACACGAGTATCATAATGTAGAGTATGTTGGTGGATAATGACATGATGTTTAGGGCTAAGATTTGGATTAATAATGACACAGGAATCTCTTAAAATATATAGAGTGTGTGCGCATTACATAATCAAAAGTAGGCGCACTCATTTATAAGGGGATGATGCATGCTAAATAAGATGCATTTCAATATAGTTAAAGGTTAACGACTATGGATGGATAATTGAGACATATTCTATAGATAGAGTGCCTTAGAGTTCCATAGGCCAAATATTAGTGTTATCTAAGGGTTTGATGGAGGTGTGAAGTGCCTAAGGCATGAAGGATGAGTAAAATCTAATAACACTTAGTAATGAAGGACCGGAGGTTATCACAATTCGATAGGTTAGTGTGGGTGATGCAACCAAGTATGAGGATGCAAAAGAGCATAATACTTAATAAATGTGATAAAGAGATGAAGGTGAGGATGAAAACATGAGGATAGCATGGGCAAGAAATATGATGACTACACGTCCAAATCTCGTGAGTGGAGGGACAATATACAAGCACTATGGGAGAGATCTAGAGGAGGTTATATAATTGATATTATTTAACATTCAAACATCATTGAGTTGCACATAGTTGGGAGTATATTATGCTTGGGTAGAGTGAGAAAATGTATAGATCGGGGGATTGAAGTGTCACCAATGATAAATATGTTCCTACAATGCCAAGGTTATTAGAGCCATAGATTAGGATAACATGGGATGCTACCAACCTCAAGATGTGTGTGTGTGTGTGTGTGTGTGTGTGTGTGTGTGTGTGTGTAAAACTGTGGAGGGTAATAAAATGTTTATAACATTAAAATGTTAATAAGGGGCACTAAGCATGTATAACTAAATATATTGTATGAGAATTGCCTAGAGAATTGAAAAGGGGGTTCAAAATCATAGCTTGAATTTTGGATTCATGGGGATTTTGACAAAGGATAAAAGTGTTGAAATGAAGGATCTGAGGTAGTGCATAAGAAGATCTAGAAACCATACAATGATCTAAGATATTGACTAGAATCAGAACCTTGGGATAGTGATAGGACCAATGTCAGACCCTTTAAACAGTGATAGTCCTCTAATAGTGGCAAGGTCCTTACTATACTGGGTGTGTGGTTCTGATTACTCTAAAACTTTTTGAAACATTTTTTCATTAGATGATGCCAAAACACCTTGCTCGTATTTTTAAATTGATGCATATAACTATCATAATTATATATCCTTTATTTGATCTCAACTCACACACTTCTTGCATTATAACCTAGTTTATTTTCAAGATTAGAAATCAGCATTCATCTAAATCATCAATAATAAAATGTATTATGATAATCCCATCCTTTAGATCCCTATGATATGAAATGCAATGTGTAACTAGATAAAGTTCTATATTCTTAATGCAATAATAATACTTCAACAAATAATGAATAAGAGACATTATAATTGCATAAGCATGTGATATAAAGAGTGAGTTCCTAATGAAATGTCTTAGGGTACCTAAGTATATATAGACTTATTGAATTCAAATTAGGGACATATTAGCATGAAAAAGAGGGGTCATGTAACAATAACATAGACCTAAGGGTTAAAAGGGACCGACAAGTACACCCACCACCATCAAAGCAATTTGATAGGAGTCATACTAGTATTAGAATAGTCTTAATACTATCAAAAGACATAAAAATTTATAAGAGGAAGCACATAGAACACAAAAGAGATAAATCTAAAAGAATAGGAATAATACATGGCCACATGGAGATGAAAAGACAAGATAATTTTCTAATAAGAACATAATATGAACTAATGATCCAAATGCACAAAAACAAGATATATATTTTTTTAATTACAAGGCTTGTACAAAAATTAGATGTCTACATAATACCCCACTTTAATGTGCATAGATGCATGTACATTAAAGTAAACTAAACAAAGTTGGATATTATTTTTTCTTCAATTGATTTTATACCTTGGGTAGATGGATGAAGTTGGAGGAAAAACATGACATTATTAGAAAAACATCTCATTTCTTGCAAAGGGATATGACCTTTTTTTAAAAAACACCAAAGCTAATAGTAAAGGTATAGAGTTGAACCTAAAGGGTGTATGCCTTTTTTAAATGTTATAAACATAACCATTTTTACCAAACTTACATTTATTTTCTTTCTACCTACTGAGCTAATGTTTTAGTATAAAAATAAGAAGGGTGTCATTTCCTTTTCTCACCTTGTATCCCCACCAAGATTTCACACTTGCATCATAGTCCTCGATATGTGTTTTTTTTATAAGGCATATTTAGCATTTTCAATGAATTTTTTGCAATGCATTTTTAATAATAGTCAGAAGATAAGAGGATGTTGAAATCAAATCTATATTTATCTCACCAAAACCTTCAACTAGACCTGATATAGATGTTTATTTTTATGAATTTAGATATTTGATTTGATGTACTTATTTCCTGCAGAAAACCTCCAACAAAATGGTGATGAAAACCCCCAACATTTTTATTTCATAGAAGAAGAAGCTGAATTATATGCAAAATATAATTTTTTTTAAAAAAAAATTGTATATTATTATCAATATTTTATGTGACTCTTCAATTCATAGTGCATGCAATTCACATGCTGATACATTTGGGTCTATTTATAGTGAAGTAGGAAATGTCACTTCCCAACTTCATGCAATGTTGCATTAAAGAGAGGAATTGAAAGAATATTATTTTGATAAATTGTCATACAAGGAAATATATATAATGAATAATTATGTGATTTTCTTATTAAGCCTACAACCACTAACCCATCAAAAATAAGTCTCAAGCACATCATGCATAGATTAAAAACAACTTTTGGGATAGGTGGTGTATGGTGTTTGATGTGACTTCATGCAATAATAATGAGGTTCTATTATATTTTTGATAAAACTTTACTTTGAGGTCATTCTGTGATAAATCTTGAATTATTTTGACATGAAGGCATACCAAGGTAGGGGATATGGATCCTCATTCTATAGACTTGGTGTCAAGGGGAACTAAAACCACAAAAAGAACCAACATATAAATAGAAAAATGATACATACTCATATCCAAAAAATATTACATTGTAGTACACGTATGGACACCCTTGAGTAAATTAATAGTCTTCTAAAATTTATGATTGACCATGGGATGCATGCACTGAGGAATTTTACATAGGTTATAATTTCTAACGCATCTAGTAGTGCCCCTTTTATGATTGGTGCTCCATAGGGTTGCATAACTATTAATCATCCTACAATTTGTATACATCATTACACAATTAGGGAGGAAGTGTATCGTAATAGTTATTCAAGTTATACATACAAATGTTACATCTTAAAATTTAATGGGCACACCTATGGATACTAAACACACCTTTTTACAATAGACTAGTACACATAAGTATATGTCATCTACAATTACATCAACACCACTGAACACTAGTATATAATAGCATATTCCATTCATAGTTTCTTCATCACCTCAAGACACTACCATGCTAGAGTATATCCATATGTAGTTTTTTCACCTCCATCAAGACATATCTACCTATGCAAGGATTATTTATTTCACCATATGTGTTTGACACATAGGTTTAATTAGTTATTTTTTTCATTGCACGTAAAGGAATTTTAACTTTATATTTTAGTACATGTGTTTACCCAATTGATTAATATTTTACTTCTTCCATTTTTTGCTTGTATAGACAATAAATGATATTTTAGGTACCCCAATTGGTTTAGATTCTATTGTTAAGGTTATGATTAACACTGCAGTACCCTACACTCAATTTGAGAATGTAAATTATCAATTTGATATATTATTTGAAAAAAATTATACACCATAGTTTTAGTATGTTATTTTTTTTGGCCTTCCCTTATGTGAGAGATAGAGACATACAAAGAGAGAGGGAAAGAAAGAGAGAGAACATTAAATTATCTCTCTCTCCCTTTCACCTTCTCTCTTTATCTCTCTCACTATTTCTATTTGTCTTTCACTCTCTATTTATGTATAAAAGGAATAATTTTAATCTATCTTACATAGGTTATGTAATATTTCTATTTCATTATTTTTTTTCATAAATTATTAAAAACTTTATTATTACCGCATATAGACTACAATAATATCATGACAACACTCCAAATAACATTAAATCCCCCCCCCCCCCCCCCCCCCCCTCTCTCTCTCTCTCCTCTCTCTCTCTCTCTCTCTCTCTCTCTCTCTCTCTCTCTCTCTCTCTCTCTCTCTCTCTCTCTCTCTCTCTCTCTCTCTCTCTCTCTCTCTCTCTCTCTAATTAGAAGTAATAATTCATATTTATCCTAAAATAATTTTAGTTTTATTTGATTCATAATTGACCTCCTTCATTTGTTGATTTTACAGATGATGAGATTGTTATGGGTACCCCATGTAGATCATACAAACCTCTAAATAACATTGTAATTGCATCTTAAGATCTAGTATGTCCCCAACACCACTTAATTCTAAGACAAACACTACTAAGAGCACATAGTAACATTGTTATTTTTCAACTTTAATTAATGATGATCTACATCATATTCATATTTATATACACATCTAAATATAATCATTTTTTTATCATCCATATGATTCTCCATATTTGATATATTAAGAGGTAGCATACCCTTAGGCATCCCTTTAGGTGGCATTTAGTGAGTCTAGAATCATCTTGTTGAACTATTTTGTTCTTGAAAACTCTATTATTTTACATATATTATTTTAATACATTAAATTTTCTAATGTTATGTTGTGTATGCACCACATTTTTCTAAGGTTGTGGTAGATATATTTGATCCTTCATATGCTAAGAGGAGAGCTACTCCCTATAATGAATCATCCAACACCTTGAGTGCTGTATCTATGGTGACTATGCCTAATTTATTTAGAGTTAAAGAGCTGCAAGGGTGATTTTTTTTGCTAGGCATAGTTTTAGGCACAATTTAAGTTTTATTTCGATTGGCACACTTTGTATTCCCATATCAGCTATCTTATATATGTATATGATCTAGATTATATGTCAATATTTCCCATCATTATGACATAATTTGGATACACATACATATTATTTGACATATATACGTGAATCATACACTATTATCAATTATGTATACATGTTTAATTATTATATGTCACTATTATTTGTTATATTTTTTGTTATAAACATGTTATCCTTCTTGAAATTATTCATAAATGAAGATTTTTTTAGGCATTGTCATGTTAATGAACATATAGTTCTAATGTTTAGTTTTCATGACATTGATGTTTGATGTTATAATCAACATAATTAATTTAATTTTTTGTTCACATTTGTGTTATTATTGATGATCTATGTGATGTTTTCCTAGAATTATCTTAATTTTTAAGGCATATTTCATCTATATGCGATGTAAACTTTTATGTGCATTCTCAATCAAAAGGATACAAGTAAACCATCACTCACTTTGGGTGAGTGGCATTATAGGTCTGATATGTTCACATATGGTAGCATTTAAGTGTTCTCTAAGGTCTTAATCCATGAAGTATAAAGATAGCTAACACTAACATTCTCTACAACCCCAAATTTGCACAAGTATAAGATCAAACATACACAACTCTTTGTTAACCCTATATTCCAAATTTACAAATATATATAATAGAAGATCATACATATACAAGACCATACATACAAGTAAATTTTACCAAAAAAAATCATCAAACTTCATGGATTTTTCACTAATACATACTCAAGTGAAACAAATAGAAAGTTAAAAAAATAAATCACAGATTCAATCAACTCGAAATTCATGAATATTAACACAATTCATTCCCATTTTGTTATAAATTATATGCCAATGTAATAATTATAAGGTGTTTGTCCATAAAAACACAACTAAAAAAAATAAAATAAATTTTTAAAATAAAAACACCCAACTTAATACAACCATGCCAAATAAATATCCAAATTAAAACATAGAATTTACATACCTTAAAATTTTATAGCCAACCTAGTTGGAAACCATAATTTGGCTAATATTTTAGAAAGTAAAACATTATAAATTTAATCATAAGGCAAAATATCAAGGTAAATTGAATAAATATCCATTTTTAATAAGTATAAAATATGTGGGTAGATTTCATTAACGAATGTCAAAAATATAATCACCGCATTGCCATGGAAAATATGAGGAAATTTTTTATGTTAAAATAACTATTTAGAATAAAGTGAGGATTTCATTATCATGCATCAATATTTTAGGCATTTATCTATATCTTTCCCTCTCTCACACACACAACTAAATTTACTTTTATATTAGCATGCTCTCTTACGGTTCGAACTCCCTCCAAAACTAGCTTACCTATCTCGCTGACTAACTTTGGAATGCTTTGTAGGAGAATCATGCAGGGTAGAGACAAATCATTAGATCCTACAATTTCATAGGTGTATCATATTAACACCACCTATAGTACTATGTGCTAATCATGAATTGGAAACAGGTTGACACATTATTTTTTTAGATAAATCTCACTTTAGAGAGAAAAGGTTGGTCAATATGATGTCTATCTATTGAATCACTAGCCCAATCAATGCATTATATTTATCTACACATCTGTATGGATGTATAAATGTTGGAATCATAATTTTTATTTCTTCATTAGGCCTTGGATTCAAAATTATTAGATAGTCAAATGCATCCATTAAGAGGATATTCCCGTACCCAAGTAGAAAAATATGATAAAATTTTTATCAATATTGTAAGATAATCATGGGTGGTAGAGATGAACTATCATATCTTAAATTTTAATGGAAATTTACTTTAATCACCCTCTGTAGGATTATATTCCACTCAAGATGAGTAACAAATGGCATCACATTTTCACACACTACCAAATTTCTCTTTAAGAAGCAAAATTTGGCTAGTAGGTTACATATCTAGACTCACTAACCCAATAAAAAAAACCATCTTATCAAATGTGTCAATATGGCCATATAAATGTGTGAATGGATTTAGATCATTCTCTATCAATCCTCATAGTTAAAAGTTACTAGCAGATAAATGCATCTCTTAAGACAATCTTCTCATCCATAAGGGAAAAAATAGAATAGATTTTGTTCAAGGGTTTCAAAAGGACCATGAGGGATAGAGAAAAATCATCGGCCTATAGTTACATGGGAGAGTCCTCTAAGGATTCCCTAGAGTATTTCTTTCCACTTAAGATGAGGAAAATAAATTAAGACATGTTTTTTTTCATAACTAAATCTCTCTTTAAGGACCAAAAGTATTATAATGGATCATTTGTATTTTGACTCACAAGACTAATTAATGAATTATCTTTGTGTATGAATCCATATGTGTATATAAAAATTATAATGGAATTAAAATATATGATTTTGGTCTTAAAATATAAAATTATAGGCATCCAAATACATCCTTAAATAAAATATTCTCATCCACAAGTTATAAAATGAAATGAACTCTTCATAAGAGTTTTAGGAGAACTATAATGGGTAGAGACAAGATGTCATCTGATAAAGTTTTATAGGTAAGACCTTTGAGCATTCTCTCCTAAAATATTTTTTTACACATAAGAAAAGGAATAAACCATGACACATTTTCTCTCATAACCAAATCTCTTTGTAGGGACCAGGAATTTGTTAGTAGGTCATTATGTATTGACTTTGTCACCTAATAGATGAACTATCTTACTGAACACATCTACATGGTGATCAGAAATTTGGTTCTGAAAAAGGTTTCAAATCAGAGTTTAAATTATTTCACAGCATAGAGCTCATCGAGAGCTTTTCGACGCTTTTCACGGTTCGAAAAACAGACACCATATGCAAAAGTTATGGGCCGTTGAAGTTTTGGTTCGACAGGTTAAAAAATTGGTGTCGACAAGTGACGTGGCATTATTTACATGCGACACGTGGACCAATGGAAGGTTGACACGTGGCAAATAATTAGGAGGCAAAAATTTTGGTTAGGTGTTATTTAACACATGTTATTTGAAAATTTCAAACTCCACGCCACCCAAGGAAAATTTCAAATAACAAGGTGCCGAAAAACAAGGGGGAAAAAGTCAAACTTCATGCAAAGAGTACCTATGAAGCATGCCACGCCCTTGGCCGCTTCCCTAGGCACCTAGAAAGGAGGAAGAGGTTTTGAACTCTTGACCTCCCGTGTAAAAGGGAAGCGCCTTGACCGCTTCAGCCATAGTGGCTGAAATGTCATAAAAAGGAGTTATTTTTACTTGTTTTGAGACGGATTTCTGACTGTGTTTTATTTTAAGAGGCCGAGAGCTTGTTTTAAGCTTGGAGATGGCTAGCTAATGGGATTTTCTCCAATATCCGACCTTATACACAGTAAGTAAGCCTTTTTAATTATGTTTTGTAATTAAAAAGAGAATGTTATTATTATTTGGATATACCAATAGATTGAATGAAGGACAAAAGCAATTTCGGAAGGGGATTGAAGACTGAGGAAGGATTCTGTGTGACTGAGCTTGAGTTTATCAGTGAAGGTGGAATTCTTGGATAGGGATCAGCCCTGAGGGAAGTTGTGTAGCGTTTCAAGAATTTGTAATCCATTTGTTGCACAAATTTAATAGAAATGGTCCTTACTATTGGGCGGACCCAGAGACGTAGGCAATCAATGCCGAACTCCATTATCAATTTCATGTGGTAATTTGTCATGATTGAATGTTTTGTTTTCAAGTATTCTGATTTTAATTAATCACGAACTCATGCAATATTTAAAAAATTTGACAATTTACAACATTTAATTTTTAAAACAAAATCCGATTTTTATTGGTGAATGGAAGATATCAGTCTTTTTGACAATTCTAATCCAATTCGATAACTGAGAATACTTTGCCAAACAATTGCAAGTTCTTTTGAATATTTTGAGAAATTTAGAATCCGTATGTTTAAAACTTCACTTAGAGTTTTTCAGTGGTGTTTATGGATCAAGTTGGTATCAGAGCAGTTAGAATGTAGGGATTGCTTCTTGTTGTGTATTGACTGACAATTGCTTCCAGAATAGTTGGATTATTGGTTTGCAGATTGATTATATTATAGTATGCAGTGTGGAATCAATTTTTTGCAGGAAACCATGGGCAAGTTGTCACAGATTGAGGTCATCAAAGATGAAAACGTAATCTTGAGATGCCAGAAATTTGCACTTGAATTGCAAGTGGCAAAGTTAAAATCAGAGCTTGAATCCAAGGATGAGCTCTTGATTAGATTACAATGTGGTGAGTGTGAAAAGGTAAAGCCTTCAACTTCAGATGCAGAAACTATGACTGAGTGCAGTGTAAGTTTTTCACCACAGAAATCTTCATCTTCTTTTACCATTTCAGATTCAGATTCTAGTAATATTGTTTTTGGTGATTTTGAAAGATACACTAAGGGCATAGGATCTAAATTATTGTTTAAAATGGGCTATAATGGAGGAGGACTTGGTAGAGATAGCCAAGGTATAACTAACCCAATTCAAGTTGAGCATAGACCTCTTCATGCAGGTTTGGGTTATACTAGTGCACAGGTGGATGATGGAGAAGTTTCTTCCATGGTTAAAGGAAGACGAGCTTCCAATAGCGAAGGTTCTAGGCCACTAGTTCAAAGGTGTAAAGGTAAAAGAGGTATTGAGATTCCACCTCCTGATTCTTAAACTAAATCTTTTGATCCAATTGATACTTTTAAGAAGTTTGGATATAATGGACAGAAGATAATGCAATCATTTCCATGCACTTTTTGTGGGATGAATAACCATAGTGCTAAGACTTGTTGGAAACGAAAAGCTTTGTTTAAGCAGATTGCATGGTTGAAATACCATTCTCATGATAAGATGGGAATTGGAAAAAGGGGACCCTCACCTAAGAAGGATGTTTGTACTCATTGTAAAGTGAGTGGACATAGGATTGATAGATTTTTTAAGCTTCATGCATCTTCACAGTCAAGTAATGTTAGAACTAAGATGATTTACAAACCTCTCACTAAGGTTAATGAAGCTAATTCAATCCATAATGTAGTTGACAATACAACCCAGGATAAGGTAAAACCTATAAGTGAAAATCCATTTAAGAGGTTAAGTCAACAATATGCAATTGATAAGGAATCCACTAAGGAAATCAATTTCACTAGGAAGAAAGAAATGATTAAGTGGATTATCACTACATTCTTTTTGCAAAGCATGGTTAAGAATTCATCTAAGGGAATGAACAAGCTTTGATAAGATGTAGATTAGAGTTGGTGGGAACACTTCTAGATAGGTTTATCATATAAAGTTTTTCAAATCTCACTTTTTGATAACTCTAAGTTTTTGAATCTCCTATTTATGCTGTGTGAGCTGTCTAGATGACTTGAACTCATTTTATCAGTTGGAGATAATAGCAGAAAGCATGTTGTAGGTTGAGTTGATTCCTTGCAACACTTATTTGACTACCATTTTGAATGTATCTTTGGCACATGGATGTATAGATGCATGTTTAAGACCCTTTGGGCATGTTTTGATGTTAGGCAGCATACACTTTAGGTTGTTTGCATTTGCTTAGCATATAAGTCCCATACTAGGGCTTTGTATTGCAACATGTCCACAACATTTATTGTATGTTGTCAGCATTATAAACTTGTCTTATAAGTTACATTGGGAGTTGTTTCAGTTTTTGGCAATTCACCACTTTACAGGATGTGACATTTGGACAGACCCTATATCCGACCTTAGCTATCTAATGGGATTTTCTCTAATATCCGGCCTTGTACACAGAAGGTAAGCCTTTTTAATTATGTTTTTTAATTAAAAAGAGAGAGTTATTATTATTTGGATATACCAATAGATTGAATGAAGGACAAAAGCAATTTCGGAAGGGGATTGAAGACTGAGGAAGGATTCTGTGTGACCGAGCTTGAGTTTATCAGCGAAGGTGGAATTCTTGGACAGAGATCAGCCCTAAGGGAAGTTGTATAGTGTTTTCAAGAATTTTTAAGCCATTTGTTGCGCAAATTTAATAGAAACGGTCCTCACTATTGGGCAGACCCAGAGACGTAGGCAATCAATGCCAAACTCTGTTATCAATTTCATGTGGTAATTTGTCATGATTGCATGTTTTATTTTCAAGTATTCTGATTTTAATTAATCACGAACTCATGCAATATTTAAAAAAAATTGACAATTTACAACATTTAATTTTTAAAACAAAATCCGGTTTTTATTAGTGAATGGAAGATATCAGTCTTTTTTTACAATTCTAATCCAATTCAATAATCAAGAATATTTTGCTAAACAATTTGCAAGTTCTTTTGAGTATTTTTGAGAATTTGTAAGTTTGAGAAAATTCAGAATCCGTATGTTTAAAACTTCACTTAGAGTTTTTCAGTGGTGTTTACGGATCACATGGGAATATAAATTATATAAGGTTATATTTTTGTTCTCTACCCTTCCCCTCAATTTAAATTTATAGTTGATTATATTCATCCCTTACGATTATATTCTTATCTCTAAGGAGAAAAAAGGAATGATATTTTCTAGGATAGTTTAGAAGAACCATGAAGTGTAGAGATGGACCATCATTTCCTAAAATTACATTTATGGGTCATATAAAAAGGATTTTTTACCACTTATTATGAGGAATAAATTATGTCCCAATTTCTCTCATAGCCAAATCTCTCTTTAGGGACCAAAATTTGGTCAGTAGGTCAAATGTATTTTCAATCACTGACCGAATAGATGAATTGTATTTATAGTTGCATATGGATGGTTGAATAAACACTGGAATGGTCTTCATACATGTTTTTTAGGGCCTAAAGTGAAATTTTTAGGAGGTCAAACACATTTACTAATAGGCTCTTCTCACCCATATGTGTAAAAATGGAACAACCATTGCCCATGAGCTGCAAAATAATCATGAAGGGTAGAGACAAATTTTTAGCTCCTAAAATTACATGAGAGAGTCCTATAGAAGTAATTAAATGATTATTTACCTCTTAGGATGATTCATAAATGGAATAACATTTTCTCTTGCAACTAAATATCTCATTAGACTTCAAATTATAGTCAGTAGGTTATGTATCTATTGACTTGATATCCTAATCAATGAAATGTATTTATGAACATGTTTCTATGGGAATACAAATGATAGAATGGAATTTATAAATGATCTATTGGGACTTAAAGTTTTAATTTGTAGTCATTCATATGCATCCCTTAGTATAATCTTCTTGTCTCTAAGGGGGAAAATGAAAAGAACTTTTCCTAGGCATTGCATGAGAAACATGATGGGTAGAGATGAGCCATTAGGTTATAAAATCAAATAAAATATTCATGTAAGTACCCATAGATGATTTTTTTCCATTATATATTAGGGATAAATGGATGCATGTTTTCTCTCACAACCAAATCTTGTTTTATGACTAAAATTGGACCAGTAGATAATGTATCTCTTGACTGGATAGCCCAATCAATGAACCTTATTCATACACCCTTATTGATGGGCATATAAATATTTTAATGGACTTATTAAATACTCTTTTTGGCCCTAGAGTCAAAAAAATTAGGCATGAAATGCATCCCTTAAGAGATTCTTATCTTCCCTAAGTGGAAAAATGGAATGAACTTTGTGTAGGCATTGTAGCATAATTTTGTGGGTTCGAGGTGAAACATCAACTCATAAAATAATATGAGTGAGTTCATAAGCACCATATAGAGGATTATATTACACTTTTTATGAGGGAAACATGATGACATAGTTTGTGTCATATTCAAATCTCACTTTAGGGATAAAACATTGGTCAATATGTCGCATATCTCTTGACTCAATGATGCAATCGATGAACCATATTTTTTGATACATCTATACAAATTTATAGATAATGGAATTCCTATATTCATGATAATTTTTGCCCTAAAGTCAAAATTCATAGGTGATCATATGAATCCCTTAATATACTTTTATCATCCCTAAGTAGAAAAATTGAGCAAACTTTGTCAGATAATTATAGGACAAACGTAAGGGGTAGATACAAATGAGTAGTTATTATTATTACATAAGTGAGCCATAAAATAAACCATAGAATTATTATATATCACTTTGGAAGATTTATAAATGAAAACATCTTTTATCTTATAGGTAAACCTCTATTTTAGGATAAAAATTTGGTCATTATGTCATGTATCTCTTGAATCACTCACCAAATCAATGTATTATCTTAGAAAATGCATTAATATGGATGCATAAAAATAGGAATGGAATTCATTCATGTTGTTTCTATCCCTAAATTAAAAATTTCCATGTGTCGAGACACATCTATTAAGTTAATCTTCTCATCACTAAGTGGAAAAATGGACCAAACTTTTCTCAAGCATTGTAAGAGAACACTGAGGGGGAGATAAAAATTGTTAGATAATAAATTTGCATGGTTGGGTCATCTAGGCACACCATGGAGTATTTTTTTACACTCAATATAGGGAATAAAAGGAGACACCTTTTTTTCACAACTAAATATATCTTTAGGTACCAAAAGTTGGTTTAGTAGGTCACATATCTCTTCATTCACTCACCCAATTGATGAATCATATTTTAGGATATATCTAGATAGGAATTTAAATATAGTAATTCACCATCTATAAATATCTATATTGAAATAAATATACATTTAAATTCATCCCTTTGGATAATTTTCATGTTTGTAAGTGGAAAATTTGTATAAAATTTTTCATATGCATTGTAAGAGAACTATGAATGTTAGAGATGAACCATCACCTCATATTGTTTCAGAGGTGAGTCATCTCAGTATCCCTTGGAGGATTCTATTTTAATCTGGATGAGGGATACATGGAAACATGGTTTCTCTTCCAAATAAATCTAATTTTAAGGACAAAAAGTTAGTAGGATGTGTATCTTTTGATTTCGATCCTAATCGATGAATTGTATGTGCAAATACATCTAGATGGGCATATAATCACATTAATAACCTTTTACCATGTTTTATCAACTCTTGGAATTAAAATTTTCATGTGATCAAATTAATTACTTAAAATAAATTTATCATTCTTAATGGGAAAATGGAATGAACTTTGTGCACCTTTGGAAGGATTCTCTACCTCTCATGACGAGGAAAAAATGGAAGTACATTTTCTCTCACATCCAAATCTCAATTTCATAACCAAACACTGGTTATTAGGATGTGTATACCAACTATTTATCTCTATCAAGGAAATATATTCATATACATGTCTAGATGGGCATATAAATGTAATAATTACATTTTATATTCTTTGTCCCCTCCTGGAGTCTAAATTTTCACATAATTAGATACATCCCTTAATATAATTATTTGTTATTAAGTGTAAAAATGGAACCAACTTTCTCAATAATTTTAGGAGAACTAGGAGGTATAGATATGATTTATCATCTCCTACAACTGTACAATAAAGTTTTCTAACCACCCCCAAGAGGATTCTCTACCAATTAGGATGAGGCAAAAATTGTAACACATTTTATCTCACATCCACATCTCTCTTTAAGGACTAAAATTTGGTTAGGAGGATTTGTATATCTTTAATCAATATCACAATTGATGAACCATATTCATATACACATGCATATGGATGTATAAAATTAGAATATAGATTACATCTATGTTCCATTTCCTCTTAGAGTCAAAAGTTACACGTGGTCAAACACATCGCTTAAGATAATTTTCTCATTATTAAAGGGAAAATGGAATTAATTCTACCTAGGATTTGTAGGATCAAAGTGAGGGGTAGATATAAATCATAATCTCCTACAATTTTATCGGGTGGTTATTTGATCACCCCTAGGATGTTTCTTTGCCACTCACAATGAGGAAGAAATTTATTTGCTTAGCATGTAATGTTTTTGTTTCAGAAAGATAATCTTATCTACTCATGGAACAAACATGAAGGTAGAATCTCATCTGGTAATACTAGCCTACATTAATTTTGTTAGTAATGATTTCAAATAGAAATAAATACATAATGACAAAAAAATTAAATCGAATATGTAAATTTTATTAATTTAAAATGTAAGTTCCTTTGAATTCTAACCTTATCAAGAGAATATAATTTACCTCTAGGATCAAATTTGTTTTTAATTTTTTCAATAATTTATTCATGCTTGGATTCAAAAAGTTTCCACAAAATTTTATTGAGAATATTTCCACCAAATTCTATCATTTAGATATTTGTAGCGATAACCAAATTTAAATAATGAAATATCACCCTATCCATTTTAATTTCCTCAAGTAACCACTATTTTATTTTTTATGAAAGTGTCTAAAAAGCCAAGAGCCTAGAAACACCACAAGTATAGTGGAATAAATTAGGTCTTCTCCATCTGTGAAAATTGTGGTTTATTTTTTTCCCTCTACATAATGAGACAAGTAGTATTTAATTCCCTCAATGTTGTCTTCATGTGAAATTACTGTGAAAAACTAGCCTTCCATTTAAAGTATAATTAATATTTAAGTATATTTAGGGAAAAAAATATCATTAACATTTAAGGATATATTTAAAATATGAATAAATTATACCTAGCTACATAATATTTGAGATGTGGCTAAATTAAACTATTAATACCATTTCATGCCCCCCTTGTGATTAGAATCAATTGGTAGTCTCCATATTCTTTAGAATTCTAAAATACCATTCATCAATGCATTATTTTGACTCACATTCATTACATTCAAATTCTATACAATCTAAACAAAATCATGCCATAGACCTAGTATAAATAATCCATGAACTAGAATTTGAGCTTCGAATTTAGTAGAAATCCCTTTATCTAGATATTATATTGTAATCTTCATAAATTGCCTTATTTTATTACTTCACTAAAAAGAATAATCTTTGAATATGAGAATATATATCTGATCTATGATAAATTATTTAATTACACCAAGTCACAATACTTACAACATTGATCAAATTAGAACCATCCTTGTGCTTTTAGTGCTCTTTCTTAAGGGCTCTTTTTACACATGCACCTAAACCATCATGTTACTCTTTTCCATTCCTAGCCTTAAATAAAATTCAAAAAGGGTTAAACACCACTCTTCTTATGCATCATACTTTACAACTAAAACATACAATAATTCTTAAACTATCATGCACAATTATAAACCAAATGTAGTTTGCATTGAACACATTTTTTATTGGATTCATATTTATATAAAATATGTCAAAACAAGATTGAAACAAGCATGAAGAATGTGATATTTCATCACTCATAAATATATCGTACTCCATAATATTTATATTATCTTTCATGATATCACGTGCATGTTCAAATGTAATATGCATGAAAATTCCAACTTGAATTAAATTATAGTACCAAGATTAAACATCATTCTATGGTTGTAATGTGTAATTTTAAGAAAACACCACAATTGAAATAATGGTCCCAACTAGGAATTTGTCTTGAAAAACTTGAATTGATTATATAACCATTTTTATTGGTGTGTGTATCTTGCATATTGATATATAATATTATTCTTAAATTTAAACTTGAAATAAAATACATGTGGTTGGCTCATAACCAACTCATGAATTGATGATTATTTTCCATATTTTAATGCATTATTTATATATTTGTACTTATTAAAACCAAATAGTTGGTTACCATAGTCATGTTCAATTTATTTATTTATATAGTTGGTTAAGTGTGACAAACCACCATAAGTGTTACATATTCCTTTGAAACATTCTTTGGAAAAATAAAAATCCCCTTAGGTTTTTGACAAAAAAACTAAGGATTAACTCTCTTGATGTTTTAAGTCAAGAATCCACAACACATTCCTGTATAATCTCATCAGTATGTAAATTACAATGTATATGATGAAAAAAGTCAAAATGCATAGTAAATTCAACATGGATCTAACATGTCTTTCTTTTTTAATTAATGTAGAAAGCATTGTAGATCTCAAATTACCTTTGGCTAATTATCAATTCCCCATTAAAATTTGTAATAATTTTTTTTATAAAATTATGTTTTTATCAAGGTGAAGAATGTTTTACATGTGGCTCACATAGTTTTCAACCTTGTATTCATTTAATAACATATTTTACAATATATGAGACACTTGGCTTGTCATTCCAAAAAAAAAGAAATCAAATGTCTTATTCCTTCAACAAATACCTTGTCTTTTCATGGGAGTCTACTAATAAATGCCATAAAAGATGAGTAAAATTTCATCATGTCTTGATCTTAGTTTATTTGTTATTTATTTGATTTTTACTATTCAATTTCATGGACGTATTTTTTTTACTAAGAAATTGATCTCTAGATGTTGACTTACTCACTGTAAATTATTTTATTACCCATCTTTCCACATTACTATCTTTATTCAAGTTATATTACATATTAAATTAAATGTATTAAATAAATTCTATACTAGCACATTATTTATTACTCTATATTTATTGTTATTAACCCTAACTTATGTATCACATTGCATTTTCATCATTTGAACTTGAATAGTTGACATCATTTTGTACGGTTTTATTCTCAAATGCATATTCCCATACATATTGAGCATGATGTTGAGTTGTTCTTGTTGAAATTTTACCTTTCATAGGGTATAATATTTTATTATCTATTTCAATCAAATACATTGGTGTTTATCACATTATCATTGGTGGTGTGAGTCCAGGAACTACTATTTTTTATTAAATTGAATGTCGTTAGAAATTAAACTATAGAAGGTATATTTGATTATTGTTTAACATTAGATTCAGGAGAGTTAAATTATTATTCATTAAGAAAGAGATGAATTATAACCATTGCATGATGCTCATTATAATCATGAAAAAAAAATCATTTTAGATGGATGTTTCATTATATTTTTTGCTTCATGTGTTTAATCACTCAAGATTAATTCATTAGTTATAGGTTCTACATTTGTAATTTCATTCTACATTTATAATTCAACAAGGATTGATTAAGTTCTCTTCTATCATTTGAAGATATATAAAAATTAAATTCCATGGTATGTGCAATTTTCTTTTTCTTTTTAAATATTACTTGGTGTGGAGGAATTACATTCACCTTCTCTATAATTTGTTATGGATACTCTCCTATTTGTTTCCATTTTTCTTTCTTTTTCTCTCTTTGATTTAATTTCCTCATTATTTTAGCTCCTTACTTAATTTTTTGGTGACTACCCAACCTTATGATTTTAATTTACATAAATAAGTCCAAGTATAATAAAACATGAAGAATTTTTAGTAATTGAGATAAATTAAATCAAGAATTTGTATTTGGTTACTATAAAACACTATTTCCAAGTTTGTAAAATGCAAAATGAATGAGTAAAATTCATGGGAAAATGAGCAAAATATGTTAACTACAAAGGTTGTGCACCATTTTGAAAAGCATTTATGCCCATTATAGAAGTAGTTTCAAATGACACTTTGCATATATGAGGGTTTTTTTGAAAAATAGGGTGCACACCCTTTATTTAAGGGTGTCGATCCTTTTTAAATACTTTTGTTTTGATTTTTTTATCTTCCCTCCAATACTAGTTCATATTTTGGATTTTGGGGGGTAAGCCATAGGGGGGATCCAAACCTAGCCTAAATCCTATCATGCTTTATTCAACATGAATTTTAGGGAATGTCTATTTTTTCCATCTTTGTGGACACATATGATTAGGTAGATGTCATTATTTAAAAATAATATTTGAGCTTGTAGAGGGGAGAACTTAGTTTTTGAAAACACACACCCACACACACACACACACACACACACACACACACACACACACACACACACACACACACACATACACATCAATTTAAAATAATTTTTGTAGTTCTTACTTAATCTCTGCACAACATACCTAATAATGGTTTATACATATATTGTTACAAATATATTTTTAATATTTTATCCATCAATCAAAATTTTATAAAACTTATATCTTAATAATTTAAACATCATTTACTATGCTTAGAAAAAAAATATTTTCATGATGTTAAGATTAAAACATTCTATTCATATACTTGCACTTTTAATTTTCCATCTATATTGAATTATAAAATTATTTAAAAACCATATAAATAAAAATAAAAATAATAAATATTATAAATAATATTTGAAATTTATTATATACATATATGAAATTTCATACAAAATTTCATTCATATACTAGAAAAAAAAAACATTTGTACACATGCAATATACTTATGTTTTCACAAAAAAATACCCTACCATTGTCATAAATGCATGAATTTCAAATATTTTTCTCATTTGGGTATTGAAAAAAATTGTATGATTATAATTTAAATTCATAATTCAAAAATTTATTTTATTTCATTATTATCAAATTCTTTGTCCAAGTGTCACTAAAATTCTTTCCAAGTTCAACTATAGTTATTTTTCAAAAGAAAGAAAAAAGTGTTGTTTAAGCTCCCCCCTCCCCGATCCACCCCCTCTTTTATCCCATTATAATGCATCTACCCAATTACACTTAAATTTATTTACCTAAATTAAAGAGATCTTAAAAACAAAAAGAAGATAAAGTACACCTTCTATTAGAGTCCATCTCTAATAACCTTTTTATACAAAACCTTATGTCCTCATTATATTTATGAATGCCTTGATTTCTATTGAGGATATATCCATGCTCCAATTAAAAATATCAAATCTGCCTACAAGAAACATTAATGTGCGCGCACAAGTAGATCAATATATTTATAATTTATTAATAATGTAAAATATATAGTTGAAAATTTTGTATTCAATAAAAGGAAAAAATCACCTGGTTGTATGCAAACCATCTTTCCATCTTTGAAACTCTAAAACTGTCATAGGATCCAACTTCTTGTTCCATGTGGTCAAAAATATTAAAATTAAATACTATTGACCTTATACAGTGATAAAATTTGCTTCTTGGACAAAGAATAAAAAAATATGAACTTTTATGTAGCCTCTTAATATATATAATCTCTTCACATCTTATAACTCAAGAATAAAATAATTTAATTGTTTGCCCCACTTTTGATGTGAGAGATGAGATTGTATATCACTGATATCAAAATAAAATGGTTGTGTGTATCATGTGTACCATAGTTAAAATAATTTTTTTTTAATAATAGTGAAGCACATGTACAACATCATTTGATATGTAAACATAACAAGATGTTATTATGAAATAATGAAAACAATATGTAACCCAATACTACTATGTGAATATATAATCAATATAAGTAAAAGTGAAGAATTAGGAACAACAATTATTGTTCCATTGTACTTAATTTCCCCAATAATATATATTAATACATAATTAAGTATTATATGGGTGTATGATGGCCATAATGAGTAAGGTGTATCTAATAATGTGCAGTAACAATATGGCCCTATAATGATAATTGATTCAAATGCTCCACATAAGACGAATTATAATCAATGAATCATATGAATAATGTACTAAATTTTGGTTCTCATGATGAGTAATGAATAATCCCTCTAATTAATATTATTCCATGCCCATTATAAGATATAATTGATAAAATTAAATGATATGATGTCCTTAATATAATAATATATATTTGATAAGCACAATTAAGGAAAAATAAGTGTCATTCCCCAATAAATTTTAGAAATGATGTCAAATTTCATAGAATATGGGAGTTTAATTTACTTAAGTGTGCCATGATAGGTGAAATTATATCACCAAATAAAATAAATAATTAATAAATTGTATCAAGTTATTGTTAATAGCTTGATAAATAAATTTTATAGAAGAGTTTTAGGTATATAAATCCCAACCCAACTCAAAAATAGATTTTTTTTTTTGATTTACTATTATCTATTTCAATAATTTTTAGTTATAAGAGATAATCATGGATACATGATAAGATGTGACACTGAAATTTCTAGACTATGTACATGACTAGATGATGGTGAAGTTGCATATAGAGCTAGTAAATACAAAAAAAATCATTTTTTTCATTTTCTAATAATTTTCAAAAAACATATCTAATGTAAAATTAGGATTTTTATAAATGTAAATATCCTTACAAATTTTTTTTATGATATTTTGATGGTCTTTATACCTTCTCCAGTAGTGATCCCTATCTGTAGAGAATGGCCATGACTTCGGGTGCTCTATTCTGGAAATGTAAAATTTACCATGATAGTGGTCATGTGTACCTAATTTTAATAATTTTTTTCAATTAATTTTTTTTATCATGATTAAATTGGTAGCTATCATTTTTTTTTTTTTTTTGTATTATAGAATAAGATTGGTCTGATTGATGAAAATCACACAAATATTGATTTATTAAGGCTAAGGTATGTTACCTACCTCAAGTTTGTTCTATATGATGTTACATTATTGAACACCTTTGATTAGATGTGTGTCAATAATAGTTTCACTTTTTATTTCCTAATGGGGAGGTGTCAATTACATTAGAGTATTTATGGAAGATCATATGGATACCTATCAAAGGTCAAAGACTTATTATGAATGATGCTACATGGTAGACGTAGATGGATGCCCATAGAAATTATACTATTCAAAAAAATGATTGAGAGAGGGTCAATCTAAGCCTAATTTTTGGGTGATTTTTTCATATTAGATTATTTGAATTTGTAGAAATAATTGAATATTTTTATTTCATAATTCATTTCAAAAGACACAAATTAGTTTTCCATCTCATCTGGAATGAAACTTGTTATTTATGACATAAAAGAACACAATACAATATATATCTAGGGATGGAATATGCTCACCAAATTATATTTGAGTAGGATGGTGGTGGGATTGTTGTTGGGACAGTACTACATGTATGGTAATACTAGCATCTTCCCATGACATGACAT
>JARHVA010008697.1:70000-95000 GCA_037957365.1 Torreya grandis | reverse complement strand
TATATATATATATATATATAAAGGTTAAAGAATAAGTTATTTTTCAGTTAGGGATCCGATACCTAAGAAGAGAAATTAAAAAATGAGGCTACACAACACTCGATGGCAGAAAAAAGGATGAATAAACAGCGAGAAAACATTTTTAAAAAGTAGCACTAAAATGGCCACAAGCCAAGATATAAAAAAAAATTGCTGCCAAAAGAGAAAAGAAGAAAATTAGGTATCTCCCAAAAGATTTTTTTGTGGGATATAAAAGGCATAGTAATGGGATTCAAACCCCATTTACCTTTGCCTTTCTTTCTATTATTGACTAGTGTCCATTCTCCTCCCTCCACAAGATTTGGTAATATGGGGATGGAGATTTCCAGATTTTTTTTTGCTAAAGTGCTTGCTCTAGTACAAACATGCCTTGTCTTTCTACAAGAGTCTAGGCTGCTAGATCTAGACTTATTTATTCACTTTTCTTTGGCCTCTCTTGAAACACCACAAACCTTCCCCCTACCTTCTTAGCATATTCCTTACATCTAAGAGTCCTATTTTTTTAATTTTTCTTCTCTACTTCTGAAGGGGTTTTTTAGTCTATTCCCTCCTTATCACTACCATTATCATTTGCTGCTAGTAATGTATTGTGTTTACTTTTAGCATTTTTCCACCATGATACCTATTTCTTGAATTTTAAACTAGGACAATCATTAAATAGGTGCCCTATTTTGAAACATCACCTGTATATAAAGGGGATCCCTTTATAGTCTATTGGTTGCATCCATTTTTCCGCCATTCTCATTTCTATTTGAGTAGGTGAATATTTATAAAAATCCATATAAACCAAAATCTAGGCATAGGTTGTACACACCTTACCATTAGTCATTTTATCAGTAGCCAAAAATTTACCTAATGTATTTTCAGTGGCGTCAAAAACTAATACATCCCAAAACTAAAATGGAAGATTTGGAAGCTTGACCCACATAGGTTTAACATTGAAAGTTTTTGTATGAGAATTAAAATTAGGATGCCAAAGTTCAACCAAAAAATTATGGTTATCCCAATTCCAAACATCCTCTTTAAACACAACCTCCTTATCTCCTATGGAATCAAATATTAAGAGAAAAAAAACCCTATCCAGGAATAGATCTGAATTTTACCTTCAACCAACTCTTGCCATTGGGATGAAATCCACTCATTCAATGATGTCAGAGTTGGCCATAGTCCTTCAAATTTACAAATCAAGGCCTATGAAATTAACCATTCTTCCATTTTAGATATCATGTCATTCTCTTGTTTATCAAAAAATAGGATTGGAGTTTCCTTTATTGGACTCACATGAAGGATTTTGTATCCTCTACTACTTTAGCAAATAATTTTCCCTATGATATAGACTAGGTTTTAACCTCCCAAATCATGGGATCCATCCTCCCTTATTTTCATTCTCTTGCAAACTATAGATTTGCTTCATCTCGTATTGATTGTGTCTTTTGCACATTTTGTGGAGAGTGTTGACCAATCCATGCCCATACACTACACTGAGAAATACCAACCACCACTCTCCCTTCAACCCTATCTATACTACCTGAGATTTTGTTAATAGACCCCTCCCATCCATATTCCAAAGCTTTGTTCTACAAATTTGACATTTCAACTACTCCAGTCTTTGGCATCATTGTTTTAAGACTGTTGCCATCATAGATTGCTTCATCATTATAGATTTCTTCATCACTACAGATCACTTCATTGTAATTAGGGTTCCTCTTCATCTCTTCTATCATATAAATTATGTGGATAATATATATCAAAATTAAAAAAACCCTTAAGCTAAAATTTATACAATAAAACTAAATACTTTATATGTAAATGTTTTAACTATTTATTATGAAAAATATATAAAATTTTGAAAGACAATATTTTATATCCATAAACAATAAATTAAACTTTGAGTCAACAATATCATTAAAAAGGACTTCTTAGATCCAAGAATTAAAAATGTCAAGTTTCTTCTAACCAAGAATGAGATAAATACTTAAAATAATAGATACATATATGTAAAATATGTTGAGATATATCATTCTCAAGATGATTATATAATTTTATAATTATGAAATAAATAGAATGGGACACTTTAAAAATAATATCTATAGGAATCTTTTACATCGATTTATCTAAGATATGTATGCTAGTTAATTATTAATTTTAAATAATAAATAAATCCATAAAAATAATATACTAACAAACATAATATTTAAATATTCAATATATTAATGAAATTACTTATTTAAGTTCACATTTTGTATGTTACACATATTTATTTTAGTACATACAGTATCGGGACATTATTTATATAGTATAGCAATAATCATTTGAACTGGAAGTCACTTTACAAAGTTGCATTCATTGCAAATTCATCCATAAAAAACTTCACTCATCCAATACTTAAGTTTTTAAATTTTATATGATACATATAATTTGAATGGGTTTTAAAAGATTTTATATTCAACATTGCCCATACAAATCATAGTTAAATATGGAAACACTAAATAAATACTTATATGCTTTAATAGTTTGGTATATTTAAATTTTCACATTACATCTACAAATTATTTTTATTTTAATTTAATACAAATAATTTTACATAAATTCATGGCTCATATGATGATCAACTTTAGTTTACAAACCTAACGTAGTTCTATTTTTATTTCAATTATAAATAATTAAAATCACAAAAATTATAGTTACCGAGACTTGATACAATGTAATTTACATCCACAAAAAGAAGTTATTCTTTTAAAACTTAAGTTTCATGTTAACCTAAGAATAAAATAATAGCACAATTATTAATCCATTAGAAGGATGTTTATTTGGCATAGAAAAGACTATAGTTTTATTATTAGCATTTAATAGATCTGGAGAGCCTAACTAAAATGCCACTTAAAATACACTATGGAGTTCTAGATGGAAGTAGAATCAATTTATTGTAAACAAAAACCATTTTTAATACTTAAATAAAAATAATTGATCCATAAACTAAAAAATAAATTTTGTAGCTAGAGTTTGCACAACATGGAGCAAATGAGAATGTGATTTGATATTATGAATAATCATACTGATATAATCTTATAATTTTACAACATTAACATGCCAAATAATATAAAATTACTATGTAATAGTGGAGGGTGGGCTAAAACAGAAAATTATATATTTTATGTTTTTAACTTGTAATCGTGTTTGATTATTAAATTATATTTTTTTTTAAAATATTATGATATAATAATGTCTATTATATTTTGACATTTTATAATGTTTATATTTTTAATAAAATTTAATATGGTATAAAGCAATCAATGCCATTCTTTTAAATAAAATAGTTCTATGTGAGATTTAAATAGACATCAAATTTAATATTAGAATAAAGTGAACACACTCACTACATTACAAGCCACCACCATCCCTTAGATGCCATTGTACAAGGCCTCTCAGTGTAATAGTTTTTTATTAGAAATAATCGATATATTAATTTTAATGAAGTTTAAATAATTTAATCACATTTTTTTATTTAAGTTTTTATATAAGTAAGGGTGATGGTCTTTTATAAGCTTAAGGTGTAAAATTTATAAATTTAGGTATACTCTTGAGATAATAAATGTTGATAAACTTACAAATTAAATTTAAATCACAAGTGAAAAAATACACAAAAGGGTAAGACATTACATCAAAGTAAACTAGACCATTTATATGAGACATAAACTGTTAAATGGGAAAACCAAATCAATTTAATAAAATGCCATGTGCATTAACAAATAAAGCTCATAATAATATTCTCTAGATTAAAATATTATTCAAAGAGAGCATAAGAAAAGATAAAAGAAAATAAATATAAGATTCAAGTTATCCTTCAAGTGTTAAGAATAAGAATGTGCCTCAATTCATGAGAGAGGAAATGACACTTCAATTGTTGTAATAAATAATAGTATAAATCTCTTTAAATAGAGCTAGTGATCCAAAAGGAGTTACAAAAAACTCAATCACAACCTTGTACAACCTTATTAGTGTGTGTGTTGTGTCATCAATCCTCATAAAGTGAGTAAAAAGTGTGAAAAGTGTTGAATGAGTCACATGTGATATGTAATTCCAAGATTCTCTTAAAATATGACAAAAGAGGTGAAGATTATATTCTACCTCAAATAATCCAAAATATGTAAATTAAAAATTTAAATAATAATAAATGCATAACTTCAATATATTTAATATACATAAATAAATATTAATCTCTAATACTCCCCCTTAAATTTTATTTTTGGGTTACAAAAATGTAAATAATCTTAAGACAAATATGGGATGTGACATTACATAATACTTCACCTTGATAACAACTTCCTTCAAGAGAAATAAATAATATTGTAATTATTTGAGAAAATAAAGAGAAAGATAATAGGTGTCACTAATAATATTGAAAAGGTTAAGGTGTGATTATCAACAATATCCTAAAAATCCTATTCAAAAAACAAAGCCAATCCTTTTTTAAAAAAACACCATGTTCAAAAAGGAGATGGAAAAAGCAATCAAATGCTACTTGTAAAACATAAAATTTTACATCAATATTCATGTTAAGTAAGCATAATAAAAATTAATCTCATAAAATATGATCTGTATAAAAATAATGTATGAAAATTTGATCTAATAAGAGAAATAAGGGTCAATGACTTCGGTTTCCTTGGTCTCAAGTTCAATTCCTACTGGACAACTTGCGATGCATCATGGTTTAGGGGTAGACGCTAGCCCAAGGAACTAGGAGTTCATCCTTCGTTAATGGAATTTCCTCTTCAAATCCTCAGATATTAAAAAAAAAAGAGCAATAAGTATCAAAAGGAAACTTCCATAATAAAAAAACATAAATTATTGAGTCCATAACAGATAATGCATGGGCAAAATAATTTTTTCAAAAAAATTAGAAACTAAATATAAATCCATGTTCAAAAGATGTAAAAATCACACCATTTGAGTTGACGAAAAAATAATATTATATACAAAGGGTTACCTGATAGATAATTAGCTCCAAAACAATATAATATCTGGTAAGCATAAAAACAAATTATTTTTTTGAAGTTTGAACCATACAAAAACATCCAAGATATTAAACATTAAGAAGCCCTGCATTAATTATCCAAACTTGCCTATGACCAATGTATCATATGGCCATAATCAAGGATCCTAAAAGACCCCTTCATATATTTCACCTCTATAATCTCCTCATCTTGTTGACCATGCATTATTTGTAGATTCTAGTGGTGTTTGTAGTGAAAGGGTCAAAACACCTCCTCCCACCTCTTTCTTCACTTATCATTATTGAATCTTGAATGGCCAAAATAATAAGGCTTGTTCATCTAAGATAAATAATAGTAATATAGTTATATTGATATAAAAATCAATGATAAAAATATTTCCCACCTTTGGTGGTGTAGACCTGACTATGATGGAAGATAGAAAGAACAAAGGTATAAATAAGGCATGGGAGGTGCCCAAACCTCCACCTTCAATTCCAAAATATTTTATAGAACTATTGCTACTGGTAGGACCTTTAAGAATAAAAGGCTAACCTTGAAACCTAGTCCTCTTAACTCCTCAGTGTCCATTGATGATGAAGTGAAGGAGAAAATTATGAATATTTAGGATTTATTCTCTTCATGGGGTGTTATTTTTCACTTAAAACATTTATGGCCATCTCTCACTAGCCTCTATGAATGGATCTCAGAGAACTCACATCCCCTTATAAGATGGAAGCTATAAGTATATCCCACTTCTAAATATTTATTTTTCATTGTGTTTGATATCTTATAAGATAGGGAAAATATTCTAGACCATATATAGTTTTGATACTAACATATCTTGCTAATAAAACTCTATTTTCCAAGTTTCAATCCTACTACTAGATCCTTCTTAGTCAGACCCAATTGGGTCCATCTCCATTATCTTACCTTTCAGACCTAGGTGAAGCTAGCTTAATGACAATGGACAATGCTCTGGGGGAAATTATATACATTTAACAAGATATTACCCTGTCCTCCCACACTAATGTTTTGACAATTATGGTTAACCTAGATACCTTAAATGATCTTGTACTAATGTTTACTAGAAATTAGACTTTGGAACTCTAAAATCAATGTATTGAATATGAGGGCCTACCTTTATGGTGTCGTATATGCTTCAAAACTTTTCATTTAATCATGCCCTGTGGAAGTTCCAAGAAAAAAAGAATATATTTAGTGGAATCACACTACTACTGATCTCCTTAATGTGCATGGATAATAACCACCTATAGAATATTTTGGGAAGGTGAGTTTGGAAATAGTTTTGAAATATCTTGAATGAGGCTCCTAAATGAGGTTCTCCATGTCTAGGTCCAAATAAGGACCTTCTAATTTTTCCTCAAATAGAGAGTGATTCTAAGGCTGATCCAAGCACTTCAGTTGAGAGGGTGTCATCTTCATCTTTGGAAACCTATGCCTAACCTATTTATCTAGGGGAAAACCTAGAGATTGAAATCCCAAGGGCAAAAATAAATAATGTGGCATTAGTGGAAGATAAATATCATCCCTTGAAATTAATTGAAAACTCTTTACTAGTTGATGTAGAAACTATAGAATATGAGTATCATGAGGTTGAGGTGCACGGGTATCATCATGAAAATCAATGGGAAATAATTTCCAAGCATGGGAGTAGACAACATCATCTCTGTAGGGTATTTTGAATAATGAGCCATCACATCTTCATTATGCATAAACAGAAACAAGGGTTAGCAACCATTTCAAAGCTAAAGGTTAAACTTAGGAACTCCACGATTTGGGTTTGCAAATACAAAATGGGAGGAGACCATATTTAAACTAAACTTGTCTCCTATTATGAATTCAAAGATAATCCACTGGTTTGGCATTATTGTAAAGAAGGGGGAATCGGCCCATATCTAGAAAGGCTTAATGGTTACAACAAAAACTTGTCTGAGTAATTTGTGAGATCCAGGTTAAATAGGCAGGTCATGGTGGGCGGAATTAGTTTTTGAAATCTTTGAAAAGGTGATTTCTATGGCCACGAGAATGACCACGTAGGGAATAAAACTTCAAAGGAAAACAAAAATTATGGATCTTGCAAGCCACAAACTATTTCTGGGTGAGGGAGAAGAACTCGTCCCGTATCAAGGAGGATTCAAGCATGCTAAACTTATGGAGCCATGGGATGGAGTGTGCTTCATTCTCATGAAGTACTTCATGCTCGAAGGTTGATTTACCAGGTTCTATAATTACCATCTCCCTTTGTTAAATCACTTTAGGTGCAATGTTATTATTAGTTTCCCTTTTTACCTGCTCTCCTCTTTGGAACACTCTGTCCTGAGGATGAGAGCTAAAATGGCTAAGAAGCTAGATATGAACCCTATTCCCCTACACCAGGGACTAATTTTTTGCGTATACAACTTTCACTGAGCCCTAAAGCCATCCAAGACTATCAAAATTGATAGTGGAGACATTCCTTCCAACCCAGTGTCTGGTGATGCTATTGATGAGTCCTATTTTTCCCCTACTCCTACCAAAACAAAAGATGTTTCTTTTTGCACCCCTGAAGAGACCCCTATTGATACCCCCGGCTCTTTTATGATCAAGAATGGTAAGAAGATAAAGGTTGATGAAGAGGAAGAGAATATTAAAGAGACCACGAAGGGGACCCACAAAAATCTGGGTAGGGCCATGGGGGGCCAAGGTGGTAAATCTTACAAGTCTTCCAAAATTAATAAGGATTCTCCTCCAGAGTTCGAAGGTTGGGGTGGATTAATGGTAAACCTACCCCAAAGTCTAGACTGATTGATTACTCGAAAAGTGCTTTAGAAGAAGCAACCTAGGAGGAAGAGTCTAAGGAGCTAGAAATCCAAGAAATTTTAGTGGACACTAGAGGGAAGTAGGAGACTAGGGATTTTGAAGTTTCTGAGGAACATGGTGCTGACACTATGGAAACTATTGACAAAAAGGGAAAAATGTATGTCGAGGAAGCTAGGGAGGATATTGAGAATGAGACTGATTAGAAAGCTAAAATTGGGGCCCTAAAGGATCATATTCAGAGGCTAGAGCAAAATTTTGCCAAAGGACTCCAGAATACAATTCTCCTGAACATGTCTATGCTGAAAGAGGTGGGTAATACTGGGCATGCTGACAACATGGAGAATATTGAGAAACTTAATGATCTTCTCAAATCAATGGTTATGTAAGGAGAGTCCTCTCTGACTCTGGTCTTTTCGTTTCTTGTGTTTTGTTTTTGTGTCTATTTTTTCTCATCTAGTGCCGTCGTCTCTCTGAAGGCATATTTTGTTTGATTACCTTCTTGTTTTTTTGCTCTGTAAAGGGTTCAACCCCTAGTTTGCCACCTTACCTTATCAAAAACTATAGAATATGAGTAGACCAAAGTGTAGAAAAATAAAAATGGTAGAAGATATGAGGTCCAGTCTTCCACTATGACTCTGTGCTCAAGAGGGCCTTTGAGCAAAATTTTTATAAAATATGGTGGTAAGTTTTGAAATGTGTTTGGTCCCATGAAAATATAATTTTTAATAAAGTTTTGTAGAATTTTCCCTGATAGATAGGTTGTTGAAGGAAGGTAACTTCGGTTGCATGGTTCTATAGTTTTTTGTTGCATGACATGTTATGCCTACTCATTTTATACAAGACGAGGCATCCCATGTATGTTTTCATGTTTATCGTTTATTCTCCCTTATATTAAATTTTTATATCTTTTGATCTTTTAACCTTCTACCTAAAAAATAAAAAATAATTCATATATTAAAAAAATAAATGCTAAATTAATATTAAAAACATTTTTAAGAAGTTTGTTTTTGTTTTTGGAATGGATTCAATATTTTATGAAAAAAACTTTAAGCGTATGAAAATATCCACATGAAGATCAATTGAGGAGCAAAAGAAATTAAAAAGTCAAATAGATAATAAATGTAGTTAAATGAAAAGTATTAATAAATTTATTTGGTTGATTTTAACATATTATGTAAATATGCTTTTATTTTTTATATTAAATATGGATAAAAGGATGCTTTGTTTTTGGTTTTATATATTTTAAGACAACACATATTTCTATTGAATAATAATGATGGCAAAAATAATCCAATTGCGATGAATAAAAGGTAAAAGGATAATTACTTTGATAAAAATTAAAGTAGACATTAAAAATTTATGAGATAAAAGTTATAAAGGCAACTTAAATGAAAGATTCCATGTGTTAAGACAATGAAAAAGACTGACTAAAACCCACTCCTTGTTAGGTTTATTGCATCCTATGATCACAAGAAGATGCCAATATGTGATTTGTAACCACTTTTATGTCTAGAATTGTATGATTTTCTTGGTAAGGATTTCACTTAGGAAGATCCAAAAATAAATAAAATAAAAAAATAATATAAAAAATTGAAAAATGTTATGAAAAAATGTAACATGTGGTCACTTTCTTGATGACTCTTTTCTCACTCTTTAGGAAGAGGAGTCGGTTAAAAATGCAATGGATTATCTTCATATTTTTCTTTTGGCCTCTAAATCCTCCATTCAATGGAAATAAACTCAATTTTATCTCCACTCTCTCTCTCTCTCTCTTCCAAACCTCCTTGGATGAATGGATATTAATGGCAGTGAATTATTTTAGATGCGAAACTTATGTTCCTTGGCATTCCCTTTATTTTTCAAGATTCTCCTACTAAATTATGGTCATGTGGTGTAAAGGGTTGATAAAAAAAAAATTGGATTAAAAAACCCTTGTCCTTTCTGGTTAATTTTTATATTTATTCTAAGGTGTTGGAAGCTACACATGTTTACTAATCTTCCTATTGGGATCATTCTAATGCTGCTTATGGTAGACTAAAAAATATTCTAAGAGATTTCCTTTGGTCTAATTTGAAAAAGCATAAACATATTCACATTGTTTATTTTAATATTAGTTGTCAGCCTAAATAAGTAGGTGGCCTTAATCTCCTAGACATTAAGCTTCAGTGCATTACTCTCAATATTATTCATCTCCATGGCATGATTAGCCTCATGGTTCCGTTAGAGGTGGAGGGGATGGAATATAATGGGGACATCCCCCATAAGACAAATATCTATGGCTAGATCTTATCATTTTTCCTAATAAAAATAATGAGAGCAACCATAATCTTCAACATAATGATGGCTGGGATCCATTATATGTGGATGAAAACCCCCCTTCTTGAAGAGGATGATGTGACAAGCTAAAATATTTGCCTCTTCCATCACCACTTTGGCCCCCTATGTTCACTCATAAAGCATAATTATTTTCTTTATATATTTGTTCTTTTATGTGCATCTATTTAGTTGTTACGCACCTTTTATAGATTGATGTGATTTTTTCTCTTTTTTGAGTGTTTATATTTTTACCATGTTTTGGACTTGATCTACCCTGAGGATATTTTTACTTTAGTTTCGATATGCTTGTGGGGTGTTACTTTTTTCACCCATTTATTTTGTGACTATAATTGTACCATTACTTTTTTTTAATGAATATAGATACACTTTTCAATCAAAAAATATGTAACATGGGTAGATAACTACATGAGTAAAGGGTAATGCAGGATGCTGAAGTTTACATGTATTTCAAAGGCAAAGGGAAATGCATGAGCAAATAGTTATGGGAAAAATATCTAATAGAATATAAAATCATGAAACACCAAATCTATAAAGGGTGAAAGTATCAAAATAGGTATAAATAAAAATAATTTTATCTCAAAACACCATTTTATAGAGTGAAGGGAAGTGATACAATGAAAACCAACATGTAGTATATGCAAAAGGAGAATGACAATATAATGATAAGATATTAAGGCATTACAATATTTAATACACCAAATTTGAAAAATCCATAAAGGCACCACTTATTAGAGGTAACACCAACAGAAACCATATCATAAAAATATAAGATAAATGACCCCAAACTCGCATAAGATAACACCACTACAAAAAAGGAATATAGTGTTATCTTTAGGTTAAAGAAGTAATAAAAAGATAGTGCAAAAAAATGATATTTTTATAAAGAATAAATGTGTGATTAAAACTAATAAGATCAAAATATATTACATTGAACATGCTAAAATACTAGGAGTGTAGGCAAAACTAGAGTGCATATAAAATACAAAAACTGAATGATGAAATAAGATGCCAAGTTGGAGTAAGGTTAAAAGTAGAATTATAATTGAAAGTGCCAAAATTAAAATAAATAAATATTGGAGAGATAAAATTTCAAGCTTATAAAATAGACAATATAAGTATAATAGACAACATTGTGCATTACCATAATCATAGAGAAGGCACCAAAAATACCAATATATGAATACTAAATCAATAATATAATTATATAAAGATGCTAATATTACCATGTATTAGTAAACAAGCATATTTAAATTCCATAAAACTAATTTATTTCTATTTTTGGATAGTATTGTGGGGAATACCAATAGTATGTGGTCATGAAAGAGTGATATATTTGTCAAGAGTGGAGTTCATTTCTCCACATTTGGCAAAATATTTAAAAATAAAACAAATTGCAAGAGAAAAAAGAAAAAAAACAAGTAATGGGTTAAGCAAAAATATCAAAGGCATTAAAAATATTATGATGGTGTAATAAAAAAAAGGGAAAAATAATATTTTCTTCTCCACCCAAGAGCTTGTACATGCTCAAAGATCAATACAAATAATGTTTTGTTCCTATACCATGAAAGAATAAATGTCAAGATATTTATAAATCAAAATTGAAGCATAATCAATTAAATGCACAAAATGGTAAGATATTACCTCAACCTAAACCAAATAATGAATGTGAGACACAAAATTGGTGTGCGGGGAAACTAAATCAATGGAAGAAAACTCACGTTCATTAAGAAAGAAGACTTAAAACAATATTCTTCTGATTAAAATATTATGACAAGAATGGAAGAAAATAGAATAGAAAATAATTTTAAGCTTGAAGTTATCCTTCAAGTTTTGAGAGTATTAATGAATTTCAATCCATAAGAAAAGAGAGGACACTTAAAATATTATAAGAAAGAAGAGGATAGAGCTCTTTAAATAAATATGGTGAGCCAAAATGAGTTAAAAAGAAACTCTATCATAACCTTACACAAACTTCTTAGTGTGTGTCTAATGTCACTAATCCCCAAGAGTTAAGGGTAAATAATGTAACAAGTGTATAAAATTTCACATGTGACATTAAACTCCAAAATAATTTCAAAAATAACAAATTAGGTGTAGGTTATATGTCACTTGAAATAATATTAAATATATGAATTAAAAATTCACATAGTAGAAATGACAAACATTGGTATATTTAATATACTCTTGAATGAATATTAATCTCCAACAACTCATGGTATTACAATGTAACGAATTCACCCTATCTTCCTAATTTGTAAACATATCACTAGAATTAGTCACAAGCCAAGTCTAAATCACACCAAATCCAAGTCAAATCAAACTTTGCCAAATATCAAGATCAACAATTACTTGTATATATATATATATATATATATATATATATATATATATATATATATATATATATATATATATATATATATATATATATATATATATAAGGAGTATAATTGAACAATCTTACTAAGTGGAAGAACTACGTGTGGTTTTATTTACATACTTGGAGTATTAGGTACATAGGCAATGGCCAATCATCAAGTAAATTTGATTGGAGTTAGTTCAACTCATTACTCTTCCCCCATTTCTATATGTTTCTATAAATTCCAACCACATTTAGGATTTCAAGGAAAATGAGAATTATGTCTAGGCCTATTTGTGTCATCAAGATTTGGGACTCCACATAAATAAAGCAAGAAGAGTCTCGCATGACCATATACTCAATTTGTTGCACTTTTAAACATGTTAGTATCGATCGATGATATTAGCCCTATCTTGCTATACTAATTCAACATAGGTAGTGGATTAAATCCTGAACGGAATGAATCAAATACATGTTTATCCCTAATTTTCACTTCTATAACATACTCAACAAGAAAATATAATTATCATAATCTTTTGTCTTTTCATATTTTTCATATGTTTTAATCAAATTAAAACAATATATTTTTAGTCTTTTAGATTCAAATGTATCATTGAATGTTATATAATTGATCTAAATTCTATTTCGCAATACATATAAATAAAATACAATACTTAAATATTCATAAACAATTGAATTTTAATTAGGACACCATTATCATATAATAAATGACATCTAAATCTAAAAGCAAAAAAATGAAGGAAAAAGGGGATGAGTACAATATTACGAGGAAAAGCCTTTAAAAAGATCTCACAAAAGATTGGAAATGTTAAGATGATTTGGAGAAGAAAGGGGAACTATCAAAAGTCAATAAACTTTTGGAAGAGACATCTTCATTTTATTGTCAACCTCATGTGATTTGAAGCATTCTTTAATGCAGCGATTTACTTCTTCGTACAGTGGATCATTGCATTCAGAATATTTTCTATGCTTCATTGTTAATATTTTTCAAATTCACTAAACTTACATAGGCCACACAACCGTCTACAGGGGCGTCACCATTTATTAACAACATTCCCCATTAACTTACATAGGCCACTCAACTTCATTATGTATCCCTGGCTAATTTCTATGTAACCATATCGACCATGCTACGATCGTTTTGTATAAAACCACAAGATCTTAAAGATTTGAGTTAGATCAAGATGAAGAAGAACATATTTTCCCTACCAATTAATATATTAAAACTTGTCCTAAACTTTTACTCTTACGACCTTGCACAACCTTGCTCTCCAGTCGGACATAATACTTTTTGAACAAGAAAATAAAGTGAAAGAAATTAAAAAACATGGAGTCCACTTTGATAGAAATCATGGACAATATCCGAGCTTCAGAAGAGTTCGATAAGCAAGGCCTGCTACGGAAATTAAGGTTTTTTTTTAGATTTATTTTCTTATAAAATAACTGTGTTGGGTTTTAGATATTGGATAATTGTGTATTGTTTGTGATTTCTTGTTATTCTATTTAAGCAATTTATAGGTACATTTATTTCATTAAAGAATTTTTAATGTAATTGTGTATTGTGTTTTAATATAATGGTTCGTGGTTATCATGGCTTTTTAAGGTTATAGAATTTAAAGATGATTTATGTTCAGATGCTATGGTGGTATTCAATATAATTCTTTAAGGAAAATAATCTGCAAGAATAATCGATACATCTATACTTTTGTTGTGAGATGATAGTGAAGAAATAAATAGCTTAATTAAGTATTAAATTTTTTAATAGAAAATAAATGGTGTATTGTTAATGTAAGTTCATGATGACTACTAGCATAATATTTATGGAAGATATATAATCATGTGTATTTATGAGTGAATTCAAATTGAAAGAGAATAAGAGCGACTTTATTTTTTCCCTTCTATGGATTTTTTAATTCAGTGTATTGACATAATTTTTTATAAATGGGCAAGAATTTAGGACCACCTTAATGGTTTGTATAGCATGTATAATATATTGCCTGAGACTCAATAATGGATAAATGTCACTTGGTGTCCATATCTTGGATCATATTTTATGAAATAAATAATTTTTTATTTTTCTAGTTTAGTGCACAAGACTAATAGTTATTGTATGATTGTGGAAGGCCTATAGGTATAGATAAATATGCTTTGTGCAATTTAATTGAGAGTGGAATTGCATTTAGTTCGCTGGAATCATAAATATTAGAGCTAACATTATCTGTTGTGGAATCAGGGTTTATTTTTTTAAGGTAAGGTATTCAAGAGCTTATAAGTTATGTATCATTATTTTATTTTGTATTTGATCAAATGGGATAAAGATAAGGTTTTGAAACATAAAATTTTCATTGGTAGTTGTAGAAATCTTTGAAAATCTTTATAAAAATAGATGTTAAAAACCATGGATCAGCTTTGGAGAAATGTAATTGCAAATGGAAAAAAAAAAAAAAAAATCTCCAATTTCATAAAAATAAACAAAGAGTTGTTAATATGTGAAATGATTCATAAATTTAAAGTACATGAATCTAAACATTTAACTTTTTATAACTTTTTTATAAATGGTGCCATCTCCCTACATGAAGCACTAATATAATAGTATTATTTAGGATTGAAATAAATCAAGTCATGTGTAAACAATGAAGAAGTTAAATGTATTGTCTAAAAAAAACTAGTCTACATTCAAGCATGTGTTTGACTAATTTGCTCCAAGCTATGTTGGTAAATCCATTAACAAAAATTTAATGTGAATAGCTGAGCATGTAAAATAATAAAGTCTTGTTACCAAATATTTTACTTTCAAATTTGTTTCAAAGTAACCATTACTTGTTTCTTTTCAAATTCAATCACATTGAGTGAGATTAATGGTTTTATGTAGAGACCATAATTTTTATCATAAAATACATATTTTTTTTATTGTCTATGGATATAACTCGAGTATATTTTATCTTATCGGATATCTTTTGTCAAATGGATAAGCATCTAACCATACAGGTTAGGCATTCCTTTGCCAAATGGGCAAGTATCTAACCATATGGGTTAAGCATTATTTTTCCAAGTGGGCAAGCATCTAACCAAACAGGTTAGGCATTTGCACATGAGTAGGTTATGTTCTGGCCAGAGACTTGACTCATCAAGATCAATCAGATCCTAAGTCGCTCACTATTCACCGCTCATCTCTACTTCGATAAGCACTGAGGTCATCATGATAGTAGCATGTATAAAACATATAATAGAAAGTCGTATTCTACCTCAAAATTTGTCTTAAAGCCTTAGGAACTACAATGATCCAACTTCTAAGTATATCACATAATTCTTATCTTTGCTTTATTTATCTAATCTAGTCTTATTATAATGGTCCTACCTCTTCATTTAACTTTAATCTTATTTAGGGCACAACCCTAAACCCCATCCTATTCACTTATGTACTAGAAGCACCCTTTGCTTCCCATATTGCCTACATACTTGCTCTTGAACAAGATCAAGGTGTACTATGCATGTAGTTTTATTTTCTATTGTAAGTTTTAGGTGAACTATGAATCTAAGTATGCAGCCCTTTCTATGGCCCAATTCCCTAGATAGTTCCTTTATGATTGCTACCCAAACAAGATCATAAAAATATCAATTCAAGTGATTGAATACTTGTTTAACTAAACTAGCCTTAAATTCTAACAAGAAATAGAAATTAACATTTCAAGCTACATCTTCCTTTTAATTTTTGTTTACAATGGTTTTGATCCTTGCTTTAAACAATGTAATCCATATAATTATTGTTGCCAAAGTTTTATTATCTGAGATCCATATGGTTAGTGGTTTCTTGATAATAATTGGTTTAACACTCTCAATCTTTGTTTTTATTTCTCTATTTAAGTGATATCAAGTTTTGAGTAAGAAATATACTTTCTTCATTCTATTTCACAAGTTCACAAGTTAGAATCATCTAAAATAGTTGAAGTCATTTTCTTATCTTAATTACTAGTGCTGATCAAGAGGGATTATCTCACCCCTTGGTCTTAATGATATGAAATGGTCCTTATTTCTCCTTGATAATTTATAGAGATGATGTCTAGACATCGTTATTATAGTTGTGTTAGGCTATGGATGAGTAGCTCAAGTGTGATGACATTACTCATAAATGTGAGCCAGAGGCACTACTTAAAACCAAATGTTCTATAGTTTTATTTAACCTTAATTTTTTTATATAAGTTTGAGATTTAAAAATTAAAGAATAATTGAAATAAATTAACATATTATATTTTAAAAGTAAATTCTTTAGTAATAGAGTAGAAACATAATATCCTAGTTTAGTCATTATGTTGCATTCAATAGCTTCTCCCATATAGAGCTTCAAATGGAGTCGTACCTAAAGATGTTTGAAATGACTTATTACAGAAAAATTATATCAATGAAATATAAACTTCCCATTTTGTTTATTGATCCATACAGTACATCTTTATGAGGTCTTCTATAACTTGATTTGTCCTCTCTATTTGCCCATTCGTCTTGGGATGAAATGCAGAGCTAAAGTTAAATTGTGTACCTAAGGTTGATTGTAGGGTTATCCAAGACCTTGAAGTAAACCTAGAATCTCCATTTGATATGATATTTTCTAGAATTCCATGTAATCTAACCACTTCCTTCACAAATTGATTGGCTAAGGTTGGTGCATCATCAATCAAGTTCTCAGGTATGAGATGCACCACCTTAGTAATCTTGTCGATTACCACCATAATAGCATCATCCCTGTAGGGTGTCATAGGTAATCCTTGTATGAAATTTACTATGAGAACCTTCCATTTATATTGTCAAATGTCATGCAGATATAAAATTCCTACAGGATGATGGTGTTTTGCTTTAACCTTTTAACATTATAAGTGTCATGATACATATAATACTATATCTCTTTACATCCCTTACCAAAAGTATAGTTTCTTAAGATTAGCATACAATTCGCTTACCCTTGGATGACTTGGGTAGGGTGCATCAGGAGCTTTAGTCAAAATTATCTTCCTTAAGTCTCCTACATTTGGAGCATAGATCATATTCCTATACCGAAGCAAACCTTTACCATCCAAAGTATATCCTTCAATTTTTGGGTCTTTCAAATTTTATTCTATCATTATTCTCACTTGATTATACCAAGGATCTTGTTTTTAACCTTCCAATATTTTCCCTTTTATATTAAATCTAAACATTGTTATATTCATCAGGTGTCTTCTACTCAAATCATCAGCAACCCTATTATGTTTTCCCTTGATATACTCAATTTCAAAATCATACTCACTGAAGAAATCCAACCACTTTCTTTGCCTAGTACTTAGATTGGGCTGAGTAAATATGTAATTTATTCCTTGATGATCATTTTTTAGTTCAAAAAGTCTCCCAAAAGGGAAATATATCCACTTCTATAAGGCATGAACAATTGTCATCAATTCTAAATCATGAGGGTCATCATTTACTTCATGGGTTTTCAATTTCTTGGACTCATATGCAATTACACCATCATTTTGAATGAGTACTCCCAATCCTTTTATGGACACATATTTTACAACCACAAAATGTCCATTCGGATTAGGTACCTTCAACATGGGTGCCATCATCAACTTTTCCTTCAGAATTTGGAAAGCTCTATCACACTGCTTTGTCCATATAAACTTATTGCCTTTCCTTTACAAAGTCCTAATTAGGTTGGTGATCCTAGAAAAACCTTAAAAAAATCTCCTCTAATATTTTTATAACCTTATGAAACTCCTTACATCAGATACATTCTTAGGAATTTGCCATTCCATTATTGCCTTTATCTTGTCTAGATCTACTACAATTCCTTCTTTGGATATGATGTGGCCTAGATAACGAATTTATTTCTTAAAGAATGCACATTTGGAAAAATTACCATATAGTTTAAGTTCTCTCACCATATGAAGAACCAATTGAAGATGTGTTAAGTGATCCTCCTCATTTTTAGAGTATAATAAAATGTTGTCTATGAACACCAAGATGAGCTTATCTAGGTAATTATGGAACACATTGTTCATTAAGTTCATAAAATTTGAAGGAACATTTATTACCCCAAATGGTACTATAGTAAACTCATAATGTCCATATCTAGTCTTGAAAGTAGTTTTTGGAATATCCTCCTTAATAGTTAGCTGATGATATCCTAATCAAAGGTCTATCTTTGATAAACCTATTTCTCCTTTCATTTGATCAAAAAAGTCTTCTATATGAGGTAGGGGATATCTATTTTTAATCATGACCTTATTCAACATTCTATAATCAATGCATAATCTTAGAGTTCCATCTTCCTTTTAAACAAATAAAACTAGCGCTCCCCAAGGAGACACACTTGGTATAAACAATCCTTTACTCATAAGTTCCTCTAGATGAATTTTAAATTCCATTAACTTAGTGGTGTTTATTTTGTAGGGTGCTCTATAAATTAGCTTAGCTTTGGGTACAATATCAATTAAGAAATCAAATCCTCTTTTAGGGCGCATTCTAGGTAATTTTTTAGAAAACACATTCTCAAATTCCCTTAGGAATGGATACCGTTCTAGGGTTGGTTCATCTTTACTTTTATCCTTATCATCTATTGTTACCATGAATATTAGAGATTCCTTCCTTTTCTCCTTCTTTAGCTGCATAGTTGATATGGTTTATACTTTTATGGGCTTATGAGCCCCTTAAATCATGACCCATCTCCCTTTAATGATGTAACACCTAACCAACTTGATATAATAGTCTATTTTAGTTTGATGCTTAGTGAGAAAACTCATCCATCATAGGCTCCTAAAGGTGCTAAAAATAGGTCTAAGTTTGTCTCAAATCTATAATTTGTATATTTGCCTTGGGTAAACATTGAGACACTTCCTTGACTACCTTATCCCCATACTGGACCATCTATGATGCACTCATGTGATTCAATAGGAGAGACATTTTTATTACTAATTATAGAGAAATGAAACATTGTAATGAACTGATATCTATGAGAATTAAAATAGATTTACTCAATAATTTACTGGTAGCTTTAACTGGCACATTCTAGTATCTATGTTGGTAATTCCTTACTGGACCATTGATATTTTGTTGTGGTCCTCTCTGAGGTGGATTGTCCCTTATTTGTCCCTACATCATTGGGTACTCTCAAGAAAAGTGATTTCCTCCACAATCAAAAAATCCTCTTGGCAGGCCTTTTGGTACTGGGTTCCTCAGGGCATCACAAAAAATCCATGGAAGATACATCAAGCGATTGTAATTCTTTTGATCATTCCTATTATTATCTCCTCCCATGTGGTTGTTCCTTTCAAAAGTATTTCTTTGATTTTGATTTGGTGTGGGTACTCTGCCTATTAGATTTGCTCTTGGCTTTTTATCCACAACTTGCTCTCTCCTGAAATCTAGTTTCCTTTTTAAGGCTCTGTTTCTATCATTATTAAAGTTTTGTCTTGCTATAGCTAGGGCCTATGAATTTTTTCCTATTTGAGATATTTTTTAGCACTTCATTCATGTTCTTAGGGTTGTGTATATCTACTTCCACTCCTATGTTTGCTTTCAGTCCTAGGATGAACTGTCTAGTCTGACCTCTTTCATCCTTCTGGTACATGGTAACATACTTAAGTAAATTGGTGAATTTAGCCCAATACTATTGGATTAACATGACTCCTTGCCTTAAATTATGAAATTTAGTAGTCTTCTCATCAAAGAATAACTAGGGTAACCATCTCTTCCTAAAGTGATGGTCAAACTAATCCTAGGTCATAGTTCCCTTAGTTATTCCATTTTATTCTTTCATGTTAGTCCACAAACTAGCTACCTCTCCTACCAGTTGGTAGGATCCCCACAATACTTTAGTTGCATCATTATATTTTCTCAAGTCAAAGTACTTCTCCATCTCATTTATCAAATTCTCAGCTCCTTCACCTAGCTATTTCTCATCAAACTTAGGGGGTAAAATCTTCTTCAAATCCTTGCTTACATCAAAAAATGTAACTTGAATTTTGGGAGCTACAACCTCCATTTCTTTACTTGGTGGTAAATTTTCTTTAGGTAGATTACCAAGGTTAGGCTCCAATATGTTTTCTACATTTTTTTACCTTGACTTAAGATCATTAATCACTTACTCAAGTGAGTCTATTTTATATCTTTGCTTAGTTAACAAATTGATGAGGGCTTCTATGCCCATCTCTCTATTTTTTGGAACCTATTGTTTAACATTTTTATTATTAGATTCTATGTATCTCACATTTTCCCTTTGATTCTTAGTTGATCATCTAGGTCTTACCATTTTGTTTTTTGATAGAAATAACACAATCCCTTAAGTTTTCATTCAAGATAATTGATATCATATCTCTCTTTTGGATAACTCTAATTTCTCATACATTCTATTATTGATTACCATCACACATAGAATTGATAAAAAGTATGCAATTGATAATCTTATTCATCTTTGTATTACATAGAGTTTGTATCTTTATAGAGGATAAGCTTTATGACTATAATAAATAGATGTTTATATAACATTTATTCAAAAACTCTTCTAAGTAAAATCTTCTTCATCTAGTTTCATTTTTTCAGGAACTTCATCTTTTGAGTGAACCATATATTGGTGGAATCAATTATATTTCTTACATACTTTAGGACTTATGTAGGGTGTGTCAAAACCCATTAAAAATAGGAAATCTCTTATTTTTTAAGGATTCTTCAATGGATGTTTTATTATAGGTTCAATCATGGCTAATTTTGTTTTAACTGGATCCACTTTCAAAGGTTTGAGTTTACTCTAGAATGCAGCTATTGTATTCTAATCAAAAATGTAAATGGATTCCTTCGAAGTGGAGGGAAGTTTCATTTTACCTTTATTCTTTGCTCATTTTCCTTTCCTTGAAGTTTTCTCATGAGCCATGTATGAATAACTAGTTTTAACCAAATTAGTTTCTCATAGTTTTTATTTTTCTCAACAAGTTAAGATCAATAATCAATATTTTACTAAGCATAGGTCATAGTAGGCTTAAGGCCTAGCTTTTGAACCTAGGCTCTGATACCCCAATGTAGAGGCCATGATTCCTATCCAAAAATGCACTTTTTTTTGGTTTATCTATGGATATAACTTAGGTATACTTTATCATATTAGATATCCTTTGTCAAATGGACAACTATCTAACCATACAGGTTAGGCATTCCTTTACTAAATATCCAAGAATCTAACCATATGGGTTAAGCATTCTTTTTCCAAATGGGTAAGAGTCTAAACAAATGGGTTAGAAATCTACACAAGAGTAAGTTATGCTCTAACCAGAGACTTGACTCATTGGGATCAACTAGATCCTGAGTCTCTCATTGTTCACCATTCATCTCTACTTAGATAAGAAATGAGATCATCGTGATAGTAGCATGTATAAAAAAATACAACAAAAAGTCATATTTTTCCTTAGAATTTATTCTAAAGCCTCAATAACTATGATGATCCAACTGAGATCCTTTTGAGTATATCACATAATTATTATATTTGTTTTGTTAATCTAAACTAAGGTCTTATTATAATGGTCTTGCCTTTTCATTTAACTTTAATCTCGTTTAATGCACAACCTCAAATCCCATCATATCAACCTATGTACTGAAAGCATCCTTCGCTTCCTAGACTACCTACATACTTACTTCTAAATAAGATAAAGGTGTAGTATACACATAGTTTTGTTTTCTATTCTAAGTTTTATGTGAACTATGAATCTAGATATGTAACCTTTTCTAGGGCCTAGTTCTCTAGATAGGTCCTTTGTGATTGTTATTCAAATGAGAGTGTAAAAGTATCAATTTAAGTGACTAAATACTTGTTTAACTAAACTAGCCTTAAATCCTAACAAGAAATAGAAATGAACATTACAAGTTACATCCCCCTTTTACTTTTTTGTTTACAATGGTTTTGATCCTTGCTTTAGACAACCTATTTTGCATAATTACTATTGCCAAAGTTTTTTAATCTAAGAGCCATATGGTAGGTGATTTCTTGAAAAAAACTAGTTTAACATTCTCAATCCTAGTTTTTATTACTCTTTTTTAGTGATACCGAGTTTTGTGTAAGAAATGTAATTTATCTATTCTATTTCATAAGTTCACAAGTCAAAATTATTTAAGGTAGTTGAAGTTATTTTCTTATCTTAATTACTTTTGTTGACCAAGAGGGATTATCCCACCCGTTGGTCTTAATGACATGACATGATCCTTATTTCTTTCTGATGGTTTATAGGGACCATGCCCAGACATTGTTGTTGTAGATGTGTTAAGATATAGATGTAGTAGCTCAAACATGATGACATTACCCATAAATATGAGCTAGAGGCACCAATTAAAACTGAACACTACATAGTTTTGTTTAACCTTAAATTTTTTATCTAAGATTGAGATTTTAAAATTAAAAAATAGTTGAAATAAATTAACGTATTATATTTCAAAAGTAAATTATTTAATAGGATAGTAGAAACATAATCTCCTAGTTTAGTCATCATGTTGATTTTCAATCATGTTTATTCTGGACAATTATATCTTTAGTCTATTTAGGTAAACTTTTCTAAAAATAATAACGTATACACAAGGAGTTTATTAAACTTGAACTTAAATAATCCTTTATATGTTTGAAGGGAGAATTCTAAAATTTGAGGGTTCAAACCTATAATGAAGGATATTTATTTTCATACTAATCTTAATGATAATCAAATTCATCATCAAAGATCAACAACAATCAAAGTAAGGGTTCACTCAGATTATTGTTTTATGATAACTTAGATAACTTTATGGTAATTTCATGTATCTAAATCAATATTATCACAATCTAAGTTTACGCATATATCTTTACAAACTAAATCAAATGTATTTCATAGATTTATAACTAAGTATATAGAAAAAACTCATTTATTTAATGTTATATTCTTCTTTTTCACTGAATTAGGTATAGAGATCATGTTAATGTTTGTAAATAGGTACATACTATAAAGTTTTATATATCAACTAGTTATAGATAAACTCATATTATTATATGTTATGTCCCTTGAATATCTGATTAATTTATTACATTATTGTTTGCTATAAAAATCATTTACTTTCCCTAACAACAAGTAATGGTATCATTTTGTTTCTAGTAATACTAAATTCATTCTATTTTAGTCTTCTAAAAACAATTACATTATATTTTCCTTACGATTTAAATAAAATATTATATCCATCTTAAAATTTAAATAAAATAAATTATTTACCCTATAATTTAAATAAAATATTTATTTTACAATTTTAAATAAAATAAAAGATCTACCTTACAATTTAAATAATATAAATTATTTACCTTTCGATTTCAATAAAATAAAATATTTATTTTACTATTTTAAATAAAATAATATATCTATCTTAAAATTTAATAAAATAAATTACTTACCTTCCAATTTAAATAAAATAAAATATTTATTTTTACAATTTAAATAAAAATATATATCTACATGGATCCCATTGAAAACCTTGATTGAAATGAAATATAGTTCTGCTTGAACTGAATGCAGCTGAGAATGGTGTTGATCTTGGCTAAGTTAAATAAGAGAAGGGAACAGAACTTGATATGGCAACAACCTTACTCTTCCTCCCTCACTTCTGTATTTCACTTCTGTGTCGATCTCTATTGTTCTCCCTACTACAAATATTGATCCCCTTTTTCTAAAACATCTCTCTCCTCCTTACAAAGTGTCTCCCTCTCCTTAGAAAGCATCTCCCTCTCCTTCCAAAGTGTCTCCCTCTCCTTATATATTTATAATAATTTTTTTCTAGTCCTCCCTTTTTCTTCTACATCCATCTCAATTTACTAATATTCTACACAAAAAATTTCCCTCAAATTCTACTCTGATTGGCTTAACTAACCGTTATGTGGTAGTTGACATGGCAATTCCTCCCTTCGTTGGCAAGGTTGGGCATTATTTAAGGTGGTTGATGACTAAGGGAGGTAGAGTGTTGATCTTTATTTATAACTTTTCATGCAAATATTCCTCCTTACTACATTTTCTTGACTAGTTTTTAACTATTCCTTATCCAATAGTTTAGTTTATTTGGACTTAAATTAAATGTGATTAATTAATAACCTAAAATTATTTATAATTTATAATTAATTAATAATATTAAAAATTATTTATGAGAATATAATTAATTAAAAATAATTAAACTATTTATGAAATATTTTTTATTTTGCAATTTCTAAAATTAAAATACTTAAATAAAAGGAGGGTTCCTTTTTATATAAAAATAAATTCTGAAGATTTCTAATTTTATCAAACTAATAAAATTTTCATCTAAATTTAATCCATTCATTATTTTTATGCATATATATTAAGACAACATTGCATATATATGTTTCTATAAAAATAAATAGCTTTAATACTTTAACAATTTAATTCTTTTTTTTTTT
>JARHVA010008697.1:0-65000 GCA_037957365.1 Torreya grandis | reverse complement strand
ACTTAACTATTATAATCATCCTAATTTAGACTTATTATTTGAGCCAAGATGAAAGCTCAATTTAATATTAGTCAAGATACTATAAAATAAAAATTTAAATTGACCTATTTATTGAGCCAGAATGTAGCTCACAATGATTATACTAAAATTAGTAATAATAATTAGCTTAGTGTAAAATTATCAACAAAGATACCTCAATATAATCTCCTTGACCCTTTTGTTCAAAATCTCTATCTTTATTCTTATTGTGTTTGCACTTGTTGAACTTATTAAGCTTGATAAATGTCATTATCTATATCATACACAACTAACATAATATACTAAATCTAAATTCTAAATATATGAGCCTCATTGATATGTTCTACAAGGCCTTACCTCATGAGTTCCTTACAAAATTAAAGTCTTACTATGTTAATACACTTTTTCCATATGCTATACTTTCAATGATGAGATATTTACTATGCATTTCTCAAGTTTATTTCTCTTTTAAGATGACTAAATTTTCATGATCAATTCCTTCACCTCAAAAAGGGGGTATTTAATTAGGATTCTCATTCATGAGATAAGCCTTTGAAAATTTAAAAAAAAGAGATTTGGCATAAGTATAGTTTCATAAATCTATAAAATGTTTCAAAATTGAGTCATTGACACATATTATGGGTGCATATGCCATGCATATAGACCCCTTTTCTGGGATCAAAGTAAAAATTCACATAGTTTTATAGTTTCAAATAGAATGTATAATGAGCATCTACATATAATTTCAAATTCTATTGTTATAGTGGGGGCATAATATAGTTTCATGCCACATTCTTCAAATTATAAATTTCTAGCTACTGACATGGTAATTGCATGGGTCTAATCCATTCTCTTTTGATAATGCATTTCAAGAAAATAAAATTATAATTGAATATATAAGCCATATATAGTGGTTGATTCAGGTTAGGTGCATATTGCTTAACTTGGAGAATACTATGCACTCTAGCATTATGTGTTCAAATTCATTTTATATTTCAACCCATTTCATGTCTTTGGGTTAAAAATAATAGTATATGTAATTGAGGTTTTAACATCCCTCAATTTGTGTTTTTAATATTCTATAAATGTAAATTTAATTTGTGGCTTGATCAACCATAGTTTTCTCAAACGGTTTAGCTAAGGAACCATCTCCTCCAAGTGCTTCATGAAGAGGAAATAATTCTCAAATGCATCAAGGAAGCATCATCATCAAACAATGTTGTAAAGAGAAACATAGGCTTTACCCCTATAGGTCTATTCCTTCCACACTCTCATTTCAATAAAGTTTTGAAACTTCTAAAAATTCAAGAAAATATAAAAAGTTCAAGCCATTTTAAAATTCAATATTTTGATTATTTTTTTTCAAAATGAACAAACTAACTTCTTCACATGTTTTTTAGGATCTACCAATGTATATGGTGCCTTGAATGATTGATGTACTAGCTCAAATAAAATGTGTATTACACATTAAGGTATGGTTTTCCTTTAATATAAATATTTCATTTTTAGAATACCCTAAATATGGTCTTGAATACTTGATCATGTAGGTTTTACCCCTTTATTTCCTTGATTAGCTTGTGCTTTTAATTGTTACTTGTTTTATCACTTCACCCTACAATAAGCACAATAAAGGATTTATTTGTATCTTAAGAACATCATCTATCATGTGTGTGTGTGTGTCTGTGTGTGTGTGTGTATGTTTTAAATTCTAAAAATACTATACAAATGTATATACATTAACCCATATCCCAAACCTAGCACTTCTCCTCAAGGGACTAAACAATAGTGGTGAACATTATTTTCCCTATCCAACATTTTTGTCTCTCTACCATCATCCATCATATTTTCAAATTAAAACCCCCTTTGGTCAACCTCTATGTTTTTATTCTTCCTAGTGTGTGGACATCCATTTCTAATTGTTATGAAGGCACACTCAAATCACTTATTAATTCATTTGAAAAATCCAATTCATAGGATTACTTAAACAAAGGGGACATTAATAAAATGGTCCAGATTCTTCCCAATTTAGATTCTAATCACCTCAAACAGTCCTCAGCTAAGTCATAATCATGTTATATTCATCCTTAATTTAAGCATGATAATGTATTTAAGTCGATTATATATGTATTCATATAGTCAAAGGATCACAATTACACAAATCATTCTAGGTGGGAGAACTACATTAGGTTTGATTTCTCTATTTTAAGTATGGGATATATATGAAGTTTTCAATAAAAATGGGGGTGATTTGGGTCATCTCATCCCAACTACACTCCTCATTTTCATATTTATATGTATTTCAATCATTGAATGCCCTATTAGGATTTACAACTTGGAGAAGTTATCAATGGGTCTACTACACGCTTTGAAGGGCAAAATCAATGCACAAAGACCTATTTTCAAATGATGCAATTGATCATTCCATGGTTTTCATTTATATTCAAAAGGTTAGAATCCATAAACAAGGATAATTTTTATAAACATTATAGTCTCCACTTAGCATTCTTATCCTTAAAAGCCTCGGATCCATCTTCCAGTTGGTTTCTAGGTTTGTTGTCATTTTTCTTGTCACTAGATTCTTATAGTCAACACAATCAATCAAATGGATGGAGAGAAAAAAAATTATTTTTCATTTTCATATTTATCCCTATTTTAAATCACTTTCAATAAATTTTTTTAGTCATTTACCTTAATTTTTTAAATTTATAAGCGCATTTACAACACCATTCTTTATTCTATTCTATTTATCAAAAATAGGGTCAATTCTATAATTAATTAAATTCAAGATAAAATAATTGTAAAATGGAAATAATAATTGGTTTGACATGACCTCAAATATTCTTTACTAAATGGGTGAGCATTGCCGATGTTTCTATTACTTTAAAATGGGTTGAAACTATACATAATTCTCCAACATAGATGTATTTGTGAAATAAGTCTCCTTTAGATGAATGCACCATATGATTTATATTTTGAAACTTGAAAATGTGAAGAAATTAATTGATATAAGGTGCTTTAGACATGGCTAGGACGTGATGTTTGTTATTGAATAATGATTTGGGATATTTAGGGTTGTTCCTCTAAATATGAAATTAATTAATTAATTAATTTTTAATTGATTCATTATATATTTGTGTTTTTAATATAATAATATGATTATATATTATGTATAAATATATTATTATTTTAGTACCATAACATGACACTAACATAAAAGGTGTATTGGCCAACCCATACAGATGATTTGAATTTGTAAAATGATTGTTAAATGGAATACACATGAGTCTAGCACAAGTGGACACATTTATTACATAAATGCATCTAAGAATAACCATAGGTGTCTAAAAAATAGAATCATTTGGATTAAGGTAAACCCATTTTTTATTTTGTTTGAAACCCAAATCAAACACATTAGGAGGTTTAAGTCCCCGTAGTTTACATAATGAGCAAGAAGGTGTATTTTAATAGAAAAAACAAAAAAGACCAAACCAAAAAGAATGAAAATGGTGGAAAGAGAAAGCACTGCCTAGCTATGAACCAACCTATTTTATCTAGACTCAAAAATATCTTGGACTAATGGATTAAGATGCCTAGCTATGAAAAAATCCATTAGGGTCCCCTGGGGACCACTTGACCAATTTTCATTGGATCAGAAACTAGAAACCCAATAGAACCAAGAAAATAAATTGTTAGAGTAAATAGATCATGGGGGTCGCCCATGAACCCTAGTTTGATATTAATTGTATGATGAACTAGATAACATAAGATATAAAATATATTTTACACGTCATCCTAGAAACCATTCCAAGGCATAAGGGGGCTCAAGTCCCCAAAAGACTAGAGTAAGACCTGGAATAAGGGAAAAAAGAAGAATCTAGTAAGGTTATTAATAGGATGAAATAACCTCACAAAATCACCAAATATCAAGATGTAAAATATACAAATCTAACTATAATAACATTAAATACCCAATGGCTGAAATCTTAAATTCAAAATTTAAAAACCATCATGTCATCCAATGACAAATAACTTCCAAGCAATGGCTAAGTCAATGACAACTAGAATTCATTAATGCAAGCTCCAATGAACATTCCATAGTGGATCTAAATCCTTCCTCTTCATTTATCATCTTCAAGATCTTGAAGGGATTCCTTCCTAATTATTTTAGACTAGATTTGATTTCCTTTCCTAATGTGTAAAAATCTAAAGAGAAATTTTTTACCAAAGAACTTAAGAATTTTTATAAGTGTTAAGGCACTTTCCATACTAGTTTTACATTCAACGAAAGGATCCTCATCCATAATAGGTTGGATGATGTCAGTATGAAATGGAATGGGATCCTTTCCCTTAGTAATTCCAAGAGTTTTTTTAACGCAACAAATTAGGTTTAGGGATTTCACACCCATCCTAGGTCCACTCTTATCTACTACCAAATTACCTTCTTTAAAATCCATAAGTACATCATGGATATGTTCACACTCCATTGAAAGATCCTTCTGGGAATATAAGAAAATTGGAATTTCCACAATAATGGATTTTAAAATGCTTGATTTTTTCATAATATTATCTTTCTAGACTACCTTAGATGTCTTTTTCATTGAATCATCATCATCCAGAAGATCCATATCCACCTTGACATGACCATTATTAGAATAGTTAGATAATTTGAACATGTCTAGCCAAAATAAAAACTAAGAATTTTTCTTCATCGTGATAATATTTATTACCCATGTCCTCCATTATTTGGCTCACTTTATCTCCTTTCTTTAAGGAAATCTCAACATTCAGATACTCTAGCCTATTGTTGGTGTCTTTCAATAACTCCTTATCCTTCTTCAATGGATCTTTACCCATGTTATTTATACATTTTTCCCCCAAAATATGATAGTTTGGGTAGATTTAATTGATACATTCATAAATAATATTTTTAATCCAAACACCATGTTTAGATTTCCACCAAATATTGTTTGGGAGAACCTTGTCAAAAGCCACATAAAAATAAAATATATCACATGTGAGTTTTATTTTTTATTTTGTCATATAATCAATGGCCATAGGTAGGCCAATGGATTTAGCAATCCCCATCAAAATATTGGCTTTTTAGAATTCTAGCAGAAGGGCTGGAAGTGTGATCCAAAAGGGAACAACTTTTCAAGAATCCTTGACAACACAAAAAATAATCTTCCATCAATGCAATGCTAGAGAAGACTTTCCTATAATCCATGGTCCACCTTGAATAATGTTGAGGCAGTCTTCTTAGTTTGTGAAGGTGAACAAGAAAAAATTATTAGCCATGGCCACAATCTCTAAATATCCTTTCAATCTCCACCTTTTTTACATCCAATCTTGTACCACATCAATATTGTGTCTAAAACCTACTAACTTTATAATAAGTCTATTCTAGTACTAAATATTGGCATTGTCAATTTATTCATCTAGAATCTCCAATAGTACATAATTTCCTAGAGTAGTAGGGAATAACTCATCACTTTCAAAATCATAATTAGACACTCCCCTATGAACATCAACCCAATAAAATGTAGTCTTATGCATTATACCTCCTCCATCCTCATCATTATATCCATCTCTTATGTAATCCCTACTTTTCCCCTAGTTCCAACTATTATAACCATTCTTATTCATTTAAAATGTTCAAATGTTTAAATTTAAAAGTTACAAATAATTTTAAATGATTTTTTTACTATAGAAAGATAGATTCATTATCTGATAAACAAGAAAAAATATTAGTTGAAAAATAAGTACATTAGGCATATACTATGGAATTCTTATAGGTGATTGCTAATAAATTGAGAAGGTTGTGCCTTTATAGGGGAAATGGATAGGGAAGAAGGGTGTATAAGATCCATATGTGTACACATAGTTCATATAAGTTAAATATTTGTCAAAAGTGACATTTTTAGGTGTATAATACTATATTTTAATTTAAATAAATTCCCTCCTTTTTATTATATTTTTCAAAATAAAATAATAAAAAGGATAAAGAGATTATGTACCTTAGTGTGTAAATACACTTTGCCTTTGGGAGAATACTCCAAGTATCCAAATTTATCAATGGAAACCTACAATGAAGTATTTATTAATCAATGTCCATATACGATATGAAATATAAAGTAAAATATCTCAATGAAACATTTTAAATTTAAGGGTCATGAAGGAATGCACCTAAAATTTGGAAAATTGTGCTATCTCTATATCATTTTATATTGGGAGCTTATTCCATAATGTATAATGCCATGGAGTGATTATGCACCAAGAATAGTGTCACTTATTAAAACCATGGATTAGGAAGATAAATTCCCTAACCCTCATTAAGGAGGAGTAGTGTTAGGCCATTTAATGATGTAGAACCATAATTGCACCATATATTTAATTGGTCTTGAACATTAAGATGGAATGGGTATCCTATAGTAGGCTGATGTCAATATTGGAAGAAAGAATCAATAATTGTATATGGATTTTAGAATCAAAATGTTACCTTTAGTGTCTGCTTAGAACTAAAACTTGAATAATTTATGTGCATGAACAATGTTCATGCCCTCATAAACTGATTAAATTGTACAAAGTTATATTTAATACTATAAAATCAATGTCAATCTACCCCAAATCTATAAAATATGATAATATGTCACTCATTGTCTATATATACCATTAAAATGTTTTAAATTTGTATGCATATGTATTAAATATGCCCCCAAATGTATCTCAACCTATATATAATTATCTAATAACCTAAATCAAGCTAATATTTTTATTCACTTTGAACCTTTAAAACCTATAATTTATCACAAAATTATATACATATGTGTGAAGTCTTAAATATCTATGACAAGCTAACTAATATGCCACCCTTTTGAGGTGAGAAATGTATCTTATGAATTACTTATCTCAAAATAAAATATTTAAACACATCATGTTATATGTAAATATTTAATCATGTAAAATCATGTTCTAACATGTGGAAAATATTTCCTCATAGTATGACTCTATCATCATAGAATATATGAAAAATTTATCCTCAGGCATAAACATGTCATGTTAATATAGATGTAATAATTAGGAATGCATTAATAGTCAACACATCTATAATCACTCATCATTAACCTACACACAAAGGTGCATGGTATAGATTATGGCATCACACATAAGTAAAAAGTGTGTGATTTGGATCACAACACCACAATCTTAGGAAATAATTTTATATTTATCCACACATATGCATAAAATCTCATGGACATGACACAAATAATAAAATAACATTCAATTTCACTCAATGTCACACATATTAAGAGTCACACATAGTACACTCAATAAACATACAATTCCATTCAAGGAAAAAACCACATACAATGATAGATCAATGCTACACTATGATCAAACAACATCACACAACAAGTAAATGGACACAAATAATGAGTAAACCAATGCTACACTATGGAAAAATAATGTCATACAATAAGGTAATGATGACACAAAAATAGAATCATATAATGATACAATCAAATAATCAATGTCACGTAATAATGAAAGAGACAAATAAATCATAATCAATAATTAATATATAGGAAATGTAATATCATTAATCAAGTATATAATCAATTATGCTAGTCTACATCATCAATCCATGTCAATGTCAAAACATATTAAAATAACACAACCGTGAAATATAGTGCTATAGATAATATGAAAAAATGAATAAGGAATATGTATGCAATCAATGTAGCTAAAGATGGTAAATGGAAATGTCATAGAGACATAGAACATATGAAAACATTTGACATATTGAATGAGATTCTCCCAAATTTACAATGGTCCCTAGTAGTAGATATGTGTTTAATATCACACACATATATATCATGAAATTCATATATATATATGAAAAATGATAAGTAATAAATAAAACATAAGATAAGTAACTTACATCAATGCAATTTTTATCAAAACATGTTATGTTTAATTTCCCATTTTTTTATTTTTTACAATATTTATATCTTTTTTTATATTTTAATTATGTGCATGTTAACCAATTATCTCATAAATGGCATGCTCACATGTAGGTTTTGTATAAAATTTTACAATAGTCATCTTTTGTGGGTAAAAAGTCTCTTACATAACTATATCTGAATCTGAAAGGAGATATTGTGGTGTAGTATAGACATTTTGACTCATAAGATCTTGGGTATCATGAATAACCCTAACACCCATAGTATCCTATGAAATCCATTGTATAGTATAAAATTTTATGTGTTTTCTTTATGAAAAACATAAATTTATGTGTATCACTAGGTTAGAGAATGATGGATTTCATAATGGATTCAATAAATCTTGACTAAACATATCATGTAATTTACCCTAAAGCACTTGTCATCTAGGAAAATCAATTACTTCGCATTAAATTAACTTTGTATAATGTACCTAAATAGTTTGTATAATTGACCATGGTGGTGGTGGGAAAGGAGGAGGAGATGACTTTAGATGAAGAGGATATTCATATATAATACCCAAAATTGTAACCACCCTATTATCATGTATATGATTCATACATGTATTTATTAAAAATGGTACCACATGAATTTTATGTATCCAAGGATGTCCTAGGAACATGTCAAATTCCCATCTACTTAGTATAAATAAGAATAAAATAGAAATTATAGTAGGATATAACTTAAGAGGTAGTATAATACTCCCAATATTATTTTTATTTGTCCATAAAATCCTTTGAATATTTTTTTTGTTTCAAATGAATATTTTTTTGTGCATCTAATACTAGTAAGAAGTGGCATAGTTTAAATGTTTTCATTTAAACTATGCCATCAAATAAATGACACCATCATCTACCATGACCCTATGTATAGGTTTTAAATCAATTTAGGCACATATAAATAATATTGTGTAACTAAAATAATCATACATAATCTAAATGTCATCAAATGTAGTCAAAAAATTTAGTACAACTATGCTTGTAAGTGTACTTTTAATTCTATCCAATATATACTCATATGTCAAATGAGGAGTGTATGAATTATAAATCCTATTAACCTTAATATTAGTATTGGTTTCTATTTTCACATGATTTATCAATAGATTAGAAAATATTTTAGATTTTTCTATCCCATTCAGATGTGCACTTTAATAATTTTCAGTTCTATCAGCATCATTAAACTAAATAGTGTTGTCATTAGTGATATTATGAATCTTATGTCATAAATAAAATCATCATTTTTAGAGTGTCTTGTGAATTTACGATTATAAAAATATGCATTATTGTCATATCACTTAAGTATACGATTAATTATATCAACATATTTGGAGTGAGGGGTAAATTTGAGGTTACACATTATTAACATATGAAGTAGATTATAAGGAGGTTTAAATAATCATGAAAATTTCCTCCTTAGGGAGTTTAAAACGATGAGACTATATGTATGTTACAATTTAGAACTAACTATTACCTTTTCCTCATTTTTATCATCATTTTTTTTAGTATTATAGTTCGGTTTGATTTCAAAATTCTAACTTGAATTATTTGAAAGGATTAACCATATACTTTAGCTTATTCATAGATATGAGACTAACTTCTTAGTCCTTAACTATGTGCCATAAGTCATCAAATGATTTTAAAAATTAAAACATAATGGATTTGTGCAAAGTGGATAACAATCATTTTTTGAATATATTTTGTAACTCATTTTCATCCATCTAATTTTTCATCTTAAAAATAATGGTTTTATAACAAATCATAATCACCAATTGGTTTGTTGGGTCCTTATTAAATATTTGCAACTTGGGCATAGGAAAAATCTCCTCAATATTTATATACAAGTGTGTTTTAAAATGATCAATCAAAGGATTAATACATGTAAAATTTCAAATGAGATGTCATAAAACTATCTCAAAACATAGTCTTTAAGACTTCTTGGAAACAAGGAAGTTAACAATTAGTCATTATATGCATGTAGTCTAGTCAAGTTAAATGAAATTCCATTAAGTGTTATTATAGGTCAAATTTATCAGCATATAATGTAATATTAAGAGGTAAAAAACATTAAATTAAATGGTAATCTCATACATTTTTGGATAATGGATTATGAATCAATGCACGAGATTTAGTTGAATGAATTACTTAAGAAGAACCTTTCTCAAACTGTAACACCTTACCCTAAATATATATTAAAATATGCATAATGGATTGTTTAATAGGCATAATAGTGATTTGATATTATCATTAGTCATAGGAGACATAAATTTTATTGTGTAAGGATAAGCACTAGAATGTACTAAAAATTGTGTGTTCCGCCACACCATCAGTGGGAATCAGATGTATAACCATAAGTGTAGATATAGAAATAGAATCAATAGCGGTAGGTTTATAAATACCTATTTTATATTAACACTTTGAAAATGGTGATTAATATCATTCAATGTCCCATGTTTTTTCTCATATGTGATAACCTTAGAATTTTTTGCATTTTTAGCCTCTAGGATTACTAGTAATACCTTGTCCAATTCTTGAGATTCCTAATGAATTAAATTTTGAAAATAAACTAGTACTTCAACTTGTTTAAGGTATACCCATTAAGTTAATAATTATTTATTCTCTCTTGGTTTTATTTTTATATTTATAAGTATCTTTAAAGTGAGTAATTTCATGATTAACATTGTGGATACTTCTATGTGTTCATTATTAACATTTACATCAAAAGAAGAAGAATCATGGGTGTTCATTTAATTTATTTTAATAGCTTTATACGGAATCAAATAAAATTAATTATTCTCAATTTTGTCATCAATTAACCTAAAACATTGTCTAAAATGGAAAAGGTAACTATCCTTCTTAGATGGCATAAAATAAAATCATGAAAACTCAAAGAAAGAAAGGTTGAAGTCAACAAGATTTCTACCTTAATTTATGGGTAATTTAGAAATCAGATATGAAGTTTTGATATATAAATTAAAAAACCTTAATGGAAAGGAAGGAAAACATAGGGTTTGGCATGTTCACTAAAAGAATTGATTTCACAAATATGTTATAACTTATTTTTTATTAATATTATCTAACAAGATAAAAATTTAAGGTAAATTTAGATTGCTTAATATATATCTAAATTAATTTAATTTCAGTCCTACAATAAAATATATTTAAATTATTACACTTGGTATAAATACAAATATAAAAATGGATAGGGTATTTATCTTTTTTTGGGTATATTCAAGTCTAGGGAAATGTGAAGATGATGGGAAGGGATTAGAATAGATTAAAAGTCAATCATATCAATAAACTAAAGTTCTAATTCCTAGATGCACATGTCAATCTATGGACATCTATGTCAACCATAAACATTGAACATCTGCTAGTTTTTTATATGTGAACATTATGTCACTATGTTAAATTCAAAATCCATTATATCTAATTATAAATTGTTATTTTTTGTATTATCAAGAGCTCATTGTGTGTGTAGAATCCATAATCTTGTATTCTTCACTTCAAAATCCTATATCCACTTTCAACACAAGGTTTTTACCTACTAAAAGAAAAAATGTTGGGTTGAGATAACCCATACCACCTTATGCTAAATGGATATGCATTGCCTACATATCCAATACTTTGAAAAGAGTTCAAATAACACATTACTATCTCAGTTTGGGATACATGTGCAATAGTTATCCTTTACATGAGTGTAACCTGTGATCTAACTTTCAACACATGACAACCAGAAAACTTGAATTGGCTTGAAAGTTTTTCAAACTTGGCTAAGAATTTTCCTTTTAACTAATTTTTTATTTTGGATATTTAGGTTTTTTCTTCCTAATTTTCAAGTACATAACAAATTTCCTCTAGATCAATTTTAAATTGATGCTAGATAGATATAAACATGCTTATACCTATTTTCTATAAATATATGCCTATTTGGATAACTTCTCATGCTATTGGCATGAAAAACATATGGCATGATAGATAAATATGATTTTAATTTGGGTAATGAATTTTAAATTGTACATGGATGAATCTAGTATAGGTGGATAGGTTGGTGAGACAAAGGTTTTTTTGCAAGTAAAGGTGTCTTGATAATATAAATAGTGATGTGATGATCATGAAACAATCTAATTTATAAAATAAGAAAAAGAGGCACAAATTAGGTAATTATTATAGTTGATTGAAAACAAATTAGTATGATTAGGCCCATGGAAGAAAAATGGATAGGAGAGTATGGAGTGAAAAAACCATATGTATACCCAAAATTCATATAAGTTAAAGGCAGGTCAAAATTACCATTTTAAAACATTCAATACAAAATTTTAGTATCTATTTTTTTTAAACATCATTTATGCTTATAAATTTTAATTTTCATTATATTTATTACATTTTAGTATTTATATAATATTATTAAGCTAAAATAAGGATATATATACATCTATGAAAGGCTAAAATTGGCATATAGAACTGACAAAAAGTAAAATGTAAAATAAGTTTTAGAAAGTGGAATCAAGCCCAAAAAATAAAAATAAAAACATGAAATCCATAAAATATATGATAATAAACCATGTATTTCCATGTATAAATTATCTCATCATATCTAAAACCTTATTACATGACTTCTTCCTACTCAATATTGAAGAACAAACATGTAATAAAAAGAAAAATTATAGGTATATTTTATTGTAGAAATAAAGTCAAGAACAAAGAATGTGAAAAAAAAGAAATGATCCTCTAGATGCAAATTATTTTAGAAATAAATTCTTTATCCAAATGTTGGTGAAAGCAAATCATCTCTTATAAGAAATTTAATCCTCATAATCCACAAAAATATAAAAAAAAGTTATAAAAATATTTTAAGAGGCAAAAGAATCCCCTCTGATCTAATAATAAGGAGATATTATACATATAAAATAAATTTTACCTTAATCTTGTTCCACTAAATTGATTAACTCACTATTTCACCAAGCCTTTAAGGACAATACACATATAATTATTAATAATATAGTAATATATTTAAAAAAAATATATATTATAGAATACATTTTTAATTTATTTAATTACATATATGTGACAATTCATCTTTATTATCCTATCAAATGCATGCAGGTATACATGCAGGAATTGTTTACCATCCTTACAAAACTAACCTACTAATCATGTGATGACATGTAATATTTCTTATGTGTGCTCTATAGTTTTTAGAAAATAAATAGCTATTTTATTTTTTAGAAAATATGATTCCTTTTTTATTCTCACAATCTATTTTTCACTTTATTTAGAGATCATTTTTATTTGTTAAAATAATTATTTTTTAATGGTCAATCATAGTGTACCATTTAGTAAATTTTTCCAAACTAAAATGCTTTGTAAAAATTGGAATTTTTTTAAAAAATTAAAATGTGGGTGAGCCATTATTGGCCTCCACCACCTTTTCTTGCATCATCTTTAATTTATTGTCCCATCACATTAAAACATCAATGGTGGTGTACCATAAAATAGGTCGTGATGTGCATGTATTTATTTCATGTTGATTTTTTTTTTAATGAAATATTTCCATATATTAACTAAGAAAAAATATACAAATAATTCAATAAAAATATTAAAATCAAAATTACCACTAAAACCTAGGTAAAACTTATAACTAAGTCATAAATTCATAATAAAGGATAACTTTTAAAAAGTAAGAGAAATGCTAGAAGGTAAAGGATCCATATCATCAAGACCCCAGCCAAAGCTTGGTAGGTGATTTCTATCTGTAATAGGCACCCAACCAGTAGCTTGAACTATGCCATATTCTTCTTTCTATGTTTGTGTGGGAAAAATGGTTAGATAAATCTTGAATAACTTGTCTAGCACATCTGATTGGCCTCCATGTGGCATCCCCAAAGCATCTAAGAGTAGAGGAGGAGGAGGAGCATCCTAGCCATCCTCCCCAACTAGGGAAGGAGGTGGTGGTTGGCATCCTTGCTACTACCCAGAAGGGGTCATGCATTGGTATGATGTGTCACTATGAGAGTAGCATCAAGGATGGCATCAACAATGCCCACCATGAGGTAGGAGATAAATTATATCCTCCAGTCTAGGATTCCTAGGTGGAGATGGTGGAACTTGAGCTACTTCACAAAGAGGATCTCCCTAGTGAGAGAATATATCTTGAAGGTGCCCAAGATCCATAGCCACTTTATTAGCTTGAACATGAATTTATAAAAGAACATTAGATATGGTAGAGGACTTGATTAAAGTAGATACATTACAATCAGTCATAATGTATCAAAAAAGATGAAGTGTTTCAAGGTGGAAATAGAAGGGGAAAGTAAGAAGGTGAACTCCAAGATGGAACAATATTCTTCCAATAAGAAGACCTTGGTGTAGTATACATTAAAAAAATGAACAAGCTTGGGCTCCACACAAGCCCCCTAGACAGTGTTAAAGTGGAAGCTCCATATAGTAACAAATGAATGTAGCTCCTAATGGGCATTAAGCTTATCCACCATAGGCAAATGGGGTGTGATCTAACCATAGCCAAGTTAAGGAGTGTAATTGTGAAAGGGGGTATTTATATACCACTTCTAGTCCTCCACCATGGATGAGTGGAGTGGACTGATATTTTGTGTAGCATGGAGGGAGGCATAATGTTAAGTGTGTCTTTCACCTCTTCCCATAATAACCAAGAGTAAGATCACCTATGGTAGATATCCTAGACAATATGAATTCACCTTTGGAAAAACTTGATATAATTTATCCAAGGGACCTCTACCAGGGGTTCTTTGTTGAATTTAATAATAGGATACCACCAAATTGAGTGGGTGTTAATAGATAACCCATCACAGAATCCTTAACCATTCCAGAGAAGCCATGGTTTAATATTTTTCCATGCCTACTAGATGATTTTATCAAAAAAGGACCCTATGATTTGGATGGGAGACTTAATAAAGAGAAAACTGAGGAAGCCAAGTTCTTTTCAAACTTTTTTACCCTTAGGGAATCCTGAGGAGATATAATTTTTGAATAACACCTTCTAAGCTTCTTGGGCCTAAATGGTCTACACAATCCATTTCACACATAAGGTAGTTCTTTGTTGGTCTATGTCAATGAGCCCCATCCCTTTGGCATCCCATGTGAGGTAGAAATATTCCCAAGCCACCCTGTGGAATCATTTACCTTGAGGGGTATTCGCCCAAAGGAAATATCTGAGCAATTTGTCCAACTTTTGGTAATATATTTTAGAAGGCAAAACATGAAGACTAGTAAACATGGGTAGTTGTAAGAATATTCAAGCAGATTTGAAACTTTCCTACTAAAAAAAGAGACTTGGTCACCAGTATTATAGCTTCTTAACAACTCTATCAACAACATATTTCTACAACAAAGGTGGTGAAGCATTAAAATTAAAGGGGATGCCAATAAATTTGAATATTTCATCATATTGGATCCACTTAAAATAGTATTTATCATCCCACTCTAATAAAGGGAGGTAATATTACCTATATAAATGATTTTTCTGCCATTAGATGCTGGAGATAGAGGCCAAGTATAAGGTGTTGAGACATAATAAGGTGTTGTCCACTTTGGATTCCTATTCAATGAGAATAAGGAAGGAGTCACTTGTAAAGTGACCATTAAGCAATTTCATATCTTGTTGTGGGTTCATAGCATCTAGAGGGAGATAAATTTCCTTAACAAGGCCCCTAGCTTGGGCATTGTTAAGAAGATATCCAAAATAATCAGCTACAAACACATACAAGGTAAGAACCAGTAGGCACCCTTGATGAATGGATAATAATAAGACAAACTTCTTAGAGGTGACTCTATTGATTGAAAGGATGGCCATGGAATCTAAAAAAAACATTTGGATGGTTTGGATGATGATGGGCATGAAGCCCAATGATTGAAACATGGCTAGTATGAATGGCCATTCAATACAATTGTAAGATTTTTTAAATTCAATTTTAATGAACATAGATTATTGTTTAGACATTATAGCTTGGTCCATCCCTTCCCATATTGCTATAATTTTATCCAAAATATAATAGCTTCTAATGAAACCCATTTGTTGAAGACACCCAATGAGAGGCAACATATTATGCAACCATATCACCAAAGCCTTTGCAATGATTTTATAAGAAACATTCAGGAGGGTGATGGGCCACAAATTGTAGATCAACTAAGGATCTCCTTGCTTAGGTCTAAATTTAATATTTACTTTATTTATATTTTTACCTAGTGAATGTGAGCAAAATGTTTTTCGATAAATCTTATGCAAGTCACTACCCACAAGATCGAAAAGGGTTTTATAGAATTCGTAGGGGAAGTCATCAATGCTAGGACCTTTTTCACTAGCCATACGAGACACTACCTCATGCAAATCATCAATAGTGAGGGTCCTATATTAATCCACCCATTGGATGGGAGTGAGTTTACATGGCAATACTACGATATAGTGTTAATGGGAAATTTCAAGCTCACTCAAGGATGCTTGAGCTTTAAACACTTATTGATAATGAAAGACCAAGGCTTGAATAATATGTGGGTTCTCTGTGAGTCTATTTCCAACCTCAGAGATGACTTGTATTTGTTGCTTTGAGTTCTTGAATTGCAACATTTAGAAGAACTCCTTTGAATATTTGTCTCATATCTTGAGCCAATGAAGTTTGGCTTTAACTTGGGTTTCTCAAACATTGCAGTTTTCTACAATTTGAATACAATAGCATAAGGAGGATACTCTAACCTACAAGATCTCATTAAAGGGATCCTTTTCCAAGGCTAAATCTACATGACTTAGCTTTGAGGAAGTAGAAAAGTAAGAGTGTCTCCAAATTTTAGCAAGTTTATGGCCATAGATTTATAGAAAATGAGAGGTCCTTCTGATGGCATCATCCCACCAAAGAATCTAACTAGATTCTTGAGAAGGACATGGATCCAAATTCCCAACTCTCCTAATGTGAGTCACCATGGGCCCATGTTTGAGCAAAGAAGTGTTAAGTAAGAATTACATTTTGTGGACTTTGGGTTTCATAAATTTCCATTTCACTCTAAACTAAATAGGGGAATGGTTAGAAAGTTCAAAATCTGGTATCCCTTTTACAAGATAGAAAAAACCATTATCAAAGGATAAGTATGGTAGGGTGGGCATCATTGCCCTATCTAGGCACTTTAAAATCTAAGCATTGCCTTTACTGATATTACTCTAGGTGTACCAAACTCCATTTGCAAGATGGTGAGTTAAATTAGGGTCATAAAATCTCCATTTAGTGCACATGTAAAACCATGCCTTCCTTTTCCCAACTACCCACCTCATAGGCAAGTGACCCACTTTATCCTTGAGAGATGCCATCATATTAAAGTCACCACATAAGATCCAATGGGCATTAAGGAGATTATTTATTATCAACCACCATAAATGGGTATGATCTAATGTGTTATTTGAGGCATAAATGTTAATAAAACCAAAAGAGTGGCTTTTAATGCTAAAAATGGACCATATTAACCGATTGGTGGGGTTCACACTAGAATGCACTAAGTACGGTGGCCACCTTGGATAAATGAATTTGATCACCCCTCCACATCCTGCATAATGATTGTTATGAAGAATGATATTGTCATGCTAGATGGAATTATTGATGGTGATCAATAAAAAATCTACCATCTTGACTTCTTGTAGATAAACAAATGTCCATATCTGGAAACTTCTTTTTTAAATCATTCACAACAAACTTGTATTTTGGGTCTGTGAGACCCCAAACATTCAATAAAAAAATAATTCATACATGATGGGTATTGAGGGACTATCCTCTGAGTCTCGACCTTCCAAGGCATCATACTAATTCTACATAAAATGACCACTATTAGCACTTAAAAAACATTAATTTGTTTCCTCATAGTAGGGTCACCCTGGCACTCTACTTTCTCCACCTCATCACCCCTCTAAGGAGGACAACAAGAGCATTTGGACGTATCCCACTGAGTAGGAAGTGGAAGAGTGGTTGGCTGTGAGTCTAAAAAACTGGAAGAACTAGGAATAGAGGCCTCAAAACATTGGGATAAGACGTTAGAAGCTAGAGGGGTTAAACACCCTAGGCCTTTCTACCAATTTTAGGGCTTCATCCTAAGGAGACACTTTCTCAGCAGGATCCTTATCCTATGGGCCATTTCTTGAATATGGATTACCTCCTTTGGGAATAGTAGTTAAATTTTTAGCTTTCGAGTGGTTATTCTTCTTCCCTAAAATAGTCCATCTATCATTAGCTTAATTTTTGGTAACTTCAAGAGAGGGCTTGGGGGAGAGGATGAGTGGTTAGATAATTTTTTGTGGGCCAATTCAAGGTGAAAATAATGTATCTTATGGTCTATGTCTTGGCAGTGAAAAGAAGTTTTAGGCAAGTTGATGTATAGGACTCGCTGAGAGTGCCTCACATCCCCAACTTGAATTTTCATAAACTCCTTGAGGTCCCACAAGAGGTCTACATCTACACAAACCCCTTTTTTTGTTCTAGCAAAGTAGAACTAATTTTGTTCATGACAAACCACTTGACCTATGAAGGACATTATTTGGTGAATAAAGTATCATTAAGGAAGTCGGAGGCCTCTAAATTTGATCCAATCTGGGACTTTAAGAGTAGTGTGTTTTGAGACCACAAAGTCTCATGTCCAGAGGGAGATAACCATTAGCGAGTTCCTAACATACCAAGTGGCAGACCTATAGAGGATTCCTCTTACATGGGAAGGTTTGATAAAGCAGAAAAGGAAAAAAACCCTTAGTCATGTTCTAGATGGTTTCAAAATTAATGCCGTGAACTATCCAATGAGTTTGAACCCTCGATCATAGCATACTTTTAGAGGGAATTTTCCCAACAAAATATCCTATCAAACAAAATTTCTCTAACCATTGATACACAAAATTAAATTAAGCAATAGGCAAAATAACATCAGGTTTCAAAGCATTACGTCATGGTAAACCTTGGGGACAAACTTCCTTTGGTGCTTTCAAGGGATCATTGCTTGATGATATGTCATTTTTCACTGTTGTTACAATAGTTGAAATAGAACAGGGATAAGTCATTATAAAGGCTAGCCTCACCCAAAAGTTAGAAACTCTAAATGATAATAAATGTAAGTTCCACATGTAATTTAAGGCCATAATGTGATACAAGATTGGGTAGGCAAAAAAACAAAGGCCAACTCAATGGTGTGTATGGAGGAAACCCTAATAGAGAAAAAAAATAATGTCAAAAACTATTTTATCCATATAAACTTTGGTGGTTCTTACCATTTAAGAGAAAGCTCTTGGATTACATGGTATCTACAATGGTCAAGGTTATGAAGATGGATTTTTATCATTTTAATGTTTCATTCAAAAAAATACATAGGTATATGATATTCATAGTTTGTTTCATTTTGATTAAATTAATGAGGGGATATTGAGTTTTTCAAAGCTTTTCGAATATGTGGTAATAAAATAAAGAAGTAAGTTAAATAAATTCGATAGAAATTTATTTTTCTAGTTGATGTTTGCTTGGTTTTTTCTCAAAGGTTTTGGGTTTGTTTGGATTTAATTTTTTGTTATTACATTTTTTTATTTCTTTTTATTTTTTATTTTTCATTTTTTTAATAAGGTTTTGGTTATGATGGAAAAACAAGGATCGTGTCATTGAACAAATAATGAACGTGTGTGTTAATATATTTTTAATTCGATTGTGGTGTTGGAATATTTTTTTAAGTTTTATATTTAATTATAGATTTTAAGTGGTTTTGTAGTTGAGGTGTACATATTATACAGATATCATTTCTATCAGCATTTTAATTCTCTAAGAAACTCTTTTAACTCTCTAAGAAACATGTAATTAGATATTTATATTGTATATATCTTTAATTAAATTAAAGATTTAAATTTCAAGTGTTATGAAACTTACACAATCAATCATAATAAAATAAAAAAGTTTTTTGAATAAATTCTATAGCAAATTTATTTTATTGGTGTGTGCTTGTCGTGATTTTTTAAGGTTCTAGATTTTCTGGTGTTTTAGAATGCCTTGCAACTAAAGTGTGCATGCATTGTGATTGTATTTTTATTAATATATTTTTTAATTTGTTTTAAATGTTGGATTTCTGATTTTAGTTGTGGAGTGAGTTTAGTTTTTTTTTTTTTTTTTTTTTTGATGGTAAAATCATAGGATCGTGTAGTTGAACTAGTAAAACTACACGATCTTCTGATTTTATCTTATATATATGTGTGTATATATGTGATAAAATTAGATGATTGCATAATTGAATTAGTAATGAACTAGTATCAAAAGATTGATTCATTACTAGTTTATGATTATTTCAGTTCAACTCATTACTAGTTGATGACTATTTTAACTACACAATCTTCTGATTTTACCATATAAATATAATTGTTATTAACAAATATATTATATATATTATCTTTGTTAATAACAAATATATATACATATTAATAAAGAGTATATATACATCCTATATATGTTAATAATAAATATATATACATATTATTAATAAATAATAAATATATTATATATAATATACTCGTTATTTGTTACTATGTAATAGTCGTTACTCATTAATAATTTATATATATACTCTTTACTAATTTGAGATTATGTAATTAAATTAATTATATATATAAATATATATATAATTAATAATAAGTATATATATTTTATATACACTCATTACTAGTTCAAGATCATATAGTTAAACTAGTAACTAATATATACTTATATATATAAACTAATATATACTTTTATATATATATATATATATATATATATATATATATATATATATATATATATATAATTAATATGATATGATGCATTTTTAATTTGATTGTATGTTAAATTTTATTTTAATTATTTTTATATTTCAAATGCTTTATAGTCGAGGTTTATGGATTTTAAATCTAATATTTTACCAAGAGTTTGCAGCTGGATATTTATATTATGCATAAACATGGGCTTTCTAATCAATTCAATTATTAGGTTTCAGATTTGTTTTTGTTGTTTTTTTGTTTTCTTTTTTTTAATTTCAAATTTGAATGTGTTCTTTAAGTTGTTGAAGGTGAGGTATATATATTTTATAGTTTTTTTTAGTTCAAAATATTAGGGTTTTTTTTTTTTTTAAAAGGGATTTTTATTTTAAGGTTTAGTTGTAATGTACAGACTATTCTTTTTTCCCATGTTTTGAGTCGATGATATGTTAGAGGTAGTGTTGGAAATCTTTAGTTTCAATGTATCTCTTATTATATTCTCAAATCGTGCATATTTTTTCTCTAGATGTTTGTTACTTTTAATTAGCTCTTATTTACATAGGTTTCTCGGCTAGTCTTTTGAAAAAAGAAAACATTAAGTTGATTTCGCCGAAAAAATTATCTTGTTTTTGTGTTTAGATAAAGTTTTTATATACTTCTATGAAAAATAAATTAGCAGTAAAAAGTTTTTTTTTAATCCCAGGCCAGAAAGAGAACGATATGCGATTATTTTTACTATGACTAAACTTTGAGAAAGAAAAATATGTTTTTTAAGAGACGGTGGTTGTCCATGAATGTCATGTAAGAGTTGTACTAACCATTGTTTCATCTGATGTTGTTTTTGGGGTTGTATTGGATGGACCTTCGTAGGCTATGTCGGTGGATTTAAGCCATCTATCATTGGCCAACTCTTTTAGAGGCTAACGACTTTTAATCTGCAGGTATTCATTTCTTGCTTAAGTTTTTAGTGTAATGAAAGGGTTAAAATCCAGGTATCATGTATCAATAATACGATGTCACATAATGATATTTCCACGCTTACACTTCCACTCTTGCCTTTTTTGCATTTCTAGTTGAGAAAGAATCTATGCATATTCATATTTCTGAATGGGTAAAGAAAATACACTTCCGATCATATTTTTTAATGTTGTATTTCATTTTGCTTAGATTGTCAGCTTCTTAAACAATATATTTATTGTTTTCAACTTTTGTACTGATTCTCTTTAGATTTTGACGTCACTGATGTTTTAGAATTTGTTTGTAGTTATAAATGTATAAGGTTCTCTTCCTATATAAATGTGTTGTGCCTTTTAATTATTGTGCAAGTTAAATTTGTATTTCAAGGGATAACATAGCTAACACTCATCAAAATTCTTAGTTTGGAATAAAGTGAGGCAAAGGGGGTGTTTGTGGATAGAATTGTCAATCACCTTCAACATTTTTAAATAGCACAAGAGTACAAGGAAAACAAAAGAGAGAGGAAACCAACATCATGGCATTCATATTAATAAAGTTATTCAACCACCCACCCAATCTCATATACATAGACTTTACTTTTTGCTAGGTTGTTGATTTGTCAAACAGTTCATGTGCTTTGTGTATGCTTCTACATTTTAGATATGTCTGGTAGGGTGATGGAAACCACGTTTGATTATGCTTTTATTGATGTCCATGCCTTGTTCTAAAGATGGCATGGGTGTCAAAATCTGTGTTGTCTAGATTTACACTTTCCATTTCCAAATCAGGGTTTCCTTCTACACTCAACTCATGTTCTCTACACTCCTAATTCTTTTTGGCTATTGCGACGAGAGTATTGCACTTCCTCGTCCTCAAGATGCTCCAGGGCACTAGCGCGTGAAGAATATGATGCTTTTTATTGTTCTCACCCATTTTCTTGTTCTTACACATCAAAGGGTGAAGGCGACCTAGTGTCAATAGGATTTGGTTGCGTGCACAGTTGTTTATTCTCTAACAGAGGTACATCGTCTGACTTTGTCTACTTCAATTCCTCTTGTACAAGAGATAGTAGCATTGATATCAATTTTTTAATTTTTCCAATTTGAGAGGGAGGCATTTGGACTACTCAACTTCGACGAAGGCAACAATTTTATATCATCTTTCGCTTGTGCTCCCGTGCCGATACACTTTCTCTTCAACATATAGAGTAGCATGTGCACACGGCCCTATATGGTAACATTTTTTATTTAGTGATACACCCAACGCTAGCTTCCTCAACTTATTCCTTTAGCACGGCCTCCCTAGGGCATACCTATTTTGCATGGAGGGAGGGAACATATATATCTAATCTTGTGATGTCCATGGTTACCATTTATGTAATGGAGATTCCATTTACCGCATCAACAAAATATTTCTCTATAAACACATATGAAAACTTCAGCCAAACTGTCATATTGGCATCGGCTAGTTTGATCTACGTTAATGAGTAGTGTTGCATTACAAATAACTTGGCGTAGTCCTTCATCATCTATGGCAGCAGCCTTGGTATGTGGCACTCATCCCCTATGGCATCCTTCATTTGCACAAAAGACTTATCCACTTTGGCCTTATATTAGTGTAGACTACCACGTGGAATGTATGGAAATGATATTTGATCGCTTTGGATTTATCACAAAGCGGGTATGTCTATTGGCTTTGTTCAGTGCGTTAAGGTACGCCAATCTCATCAAATAACAGGAGCATCAAGATTGCCCTATATTTGAATTTCTCCCCCAGCCCTAGTGCGCTTTCTCTACACCTTCAATAATTGAGCCCGCCAAAAACATAGCAATGTTGAATAGTGTCCCTTTGGACATCTTGTGCATGATGTAAAAAAAATAATTATTAATCTTCATCGAATGCCCTAACCCATACAATTTGATACTTACCAAGTCAAGATTGCCCTATATTTGAATTTCTCCCACAGCCTTAGTGTGCTTTCTCTACACCTTCAATAATTGAGCCTGCCAAAAACATAGCAATGTTGAATAATGTCCCTTTGGCCATCTCATGCATGATGTACACAAATTAATTACTGATCTTCATCAAACACCCCAACCTATACAACTTGATACTTACCAAGCATGTTACAACCATTGTGGATATGTCCTTAATATTAATAATTTGTAAATTGAACACACATTTATTATACTCAATCTCCTTGGCCACATGCTCAACCTCTTTAGTGTTGGCCAATGCTTCCTTGATATCCACGTCTGATTGGAATAACCTAGTTGCTTTGTGAATCTATGTAGGTGTGATTTTCATTATCTTGTCAATGAGGTAGACCCTTTCTTCATACATGAGATAGATCAAAAATGTGTTAGCTCCTAATCCTTGCCAAAGTACAAGGGCTCATAAAGTTAAAAAACCCTAATATTGTCCAATTATCATTTGACAGTGTCATCAAATAAAGCATTCCCATTGGAGGCATTATTTCCCATGTTGACCATGTATTAATTTCTCAAAATAGCATCATTACCTCATCCATGATGGTTATATTCCTCTAGCTTTCACTTCTCCAATTTTGACTCTCACTCTTCTACATGTGTTATGCCCTCGGGATATTGCATCTCCCCAAAGCTCATCATTCCCAATCTTGGTTTATTTTTTATCTATAGCGCAGCTGGCATATATTTTTTCCCTTGTCCTTGGTCATGCTCTTCCTTTTCTTTATCTCATTTTCCTCTTTGGAGCTAGTAGGGACTTCTACTTCTTTTGCACTTGATGTTTCAACCACTCATTCCCCTACTTATTCCTTGGTGATGGTTGATTGCTCGTCAACCTATTTATTTCTTGTTGCTTTTTCTACTTCTTATATAATGAGAATCCAATCATATGCTCTCACATAAGATATAAAGATTTTATTCTTTGATGACTTGACATTTTTCTTTATAATCATCATGGAACCCTTCTATCACATCTTTGGCTTCCCTACTTGGTCAAATCTGTGAATATCAGTGTGTGCACACGTACTCTAAATTTGGTGTTGTGATAGTTATCTTTGACCTTCCCTACTAAAAAATGGGAGTTAATGACCTTTGTAATCTTAAATGCACCAAATCCATCCTTTATACTCACTAAATCACCTTAATTCTTTATCATTTGAGTTAGAATTCCTTAAAGGTCTCATTTCTATCACTCAAATGGAATTTCATAATTGCTCTTAGTGCAAATTTACAAGTTTCTTCGATGTTCTAGATTGATCCCATTGATGGGGTGGCTCAATATATCTCAATAAAAAAGCATTTAAAATGACATGTATCTTTCCTTTTATATTAATTTGTGTGTTTTTACAAAACTACCTTTAATGAGTTGGTCATACGTGAAATGACCTTTGGGATTTACACAATTGAGGTTTTAATGTTACCTCATTTAAATTAACTCTTAGTGTATGCTAGATATTAGTCACAAACATTTCAAAAATTAAGTTTCTTGGAGTGACATCATTCTTGGAGGTTATCAATATTTGTTGGTACATTTTCCATGTGCACTCTTCCCTTCTATGTTCTTAGGTGTTATACTTCACTTTTTACTATGTACTTCCTTACCCTGTGGTTTTTTATTATTAGGTCAAACTCAACTCCACATCTATCCTTGTATTTTTTAATAGCTCATGTCATGTTTATCTAAATTTTCATCTTATTTTTCACCAGTTTATATCCCTCTAGCCTACACTAAATCATGTGCCTAGTCCTCTAGTGCAATAAGTACACTATGTTTGTGTTTAGTGTTTCCATCAACACAAATCTTAATGTATTTTCATTATAATACTCTCCAAGGTATAAATTTACAAACATCATTGCTTTATGAATTCTTCAATCTATTGATCTTTTTAATCTGGCATTCATTCAAAGAGAGACTATTACAAAAATGTCATAGTATCAAACACCTAAGGAAACAGTAGGTCAGATGAGGATGCACATTTTGTTAGAAACAAAGGTGACAAATATTATTCCAAAAGTAGCCTATACTAATATAACATAACAAACATAAGGTATAGAGAGAAAATGGCATAAGCCTTATTAAATCATGGTATGGATCTAGATGACTGCCATTGAAATGCTAATGGGGCATTTTACCATCCAACATATGCAACTTGCACGTGATAGCATCCAAAACATCTTGGATGATGTAGAACCTTAGCCAATCGATTTTAAGCTTCCATGGATGTTTCAAGTACTTAAAATCATCGAGTAGGAAAAAGTCTCATTCAACCAGTATCTTTCCCTTATGTGTTAGTCATGTAAAAAAATTATTGGGCCTTCTCTACCCTTTAGCTCCATCGATCAATAACACACCTTTCATCCAATTGCACAAGGTCTTCTGCATATGCATCAAGTGACTCCTTTTCTTCTAGGTGACCAATGTGTGGGATCCATAGGTATAGAACTAAAAATTATGTTGGAAGCATTGCCTCTATCTTAAACATAAGCTAAAATTGAGTTGACTTATTGAGGCACCTATAGCTTATGTTATAGGCCCATGATACTACAAAAACATGGGAAAACTAGTCCTTATTCCAACATCATAATTTTTTTAGCATCTTTCAAATAATCTTATTGAAGGCCTTTGCAATTCCATTTTCTTGTGGGTGGTATGGGGTAATATTATGGTGCGTAATCAACAATTCAAATATAGTATGCACATAATCTCATTGATGAAATGGATTCTTTGGTCACTAGTCAAGCTCAAAGAGAACCCATAGCGACTGGTGATATTTTCCCATAATAAATGCATTATTGTTTCTATTATGCAATTATTTTTCAATGCAGCCTTAGCCCAATGAGTGAGATACTTAGTAGTGGTAATAATATGGAACACAGTAGTCATGTGCGTAGCTAGAGAGATTAGACCCACAAAATCAATAACTCAAATTTCAAAATGTTCCTTGGTTATGAGGAGTATCAAGGGCATCTCATAGTAATGGTTGGGTTTCCCAATTTTTCGTAGACATCACACTTGTAGGTGTATTCTTTAGCATCATGGAGTAAGGTAGGCCACAAGAGGCCAAAAAGTATGATCTTATGCACAATTTATTCTCTAGAAAATAATTTTCTAATAATTCCCCTATGTCCTTGTAGCACTTCCGATCACTCATGTTCTAAAATACATCTATGCAAAACTTCATTGCACCCTATCTTGTAAATTTATACATTGATGAGCTTATACAAGGTGGTGTAGATAGATATTTGTTTATTTTACTTAATGGAAAGAGTGTTGGGAGTAATTCTTGATATGAGAAACACAAAAATATCATCAAGATATTCAGGGACATGTTGAATTTCATACATCCCAAAACTAATCTTCCTTTTCTATCAAATCACACAAATTATCCTTTCATGTTCACCCAGAGCATGGAGAGAAGTAACTAGGTTGGGTAAGGGTTAGTTGTAAATGATAAAGCCAAGAATTTAATCATACACGTACCTTTGCATGCATAGATTTTATTTGAGTTTACTCTATATTATCATGTCAACACATGGAAACTATCAATGGTATTCATGAAAAATATCATACAAACACTACTTTACTCAAATATTCACAATTTCTATAATCAAGACATCATTAAATGGAATAATTGCATTAGTATGAACATATTAATAGTAATTCATAATGATAAACAAAGATATCAATAATGTCATAAATAATATTTTTCATTTACTTAGTACATCATGAATAAAAGGTACTCAATGTCACTAGTAATATCACTCTCTCTCTCTCTCTCTCTCTCTCTCTCTCTCTCTCTCTCTCTCTCTCTCTCTCTCTCTCTCTCTCTCTCTCTCTCTCTCTCTCTCTCTCTCTCTCTCTCTCTCTCTCTCTCTCTCTCTCCTAACAATTCAATATCATTTACACTATGTCTGACCTTTTCTCCAACTATCTCAGGTTGCCTTTTATAAGATATAAATATAGCCATATGTATCATTAGGTATCTCAATTACAACCAATCATTAGTTAATGTTATGCTCTCCTCAAGGGAATCTAATTCATTATTTTTTGTCACTTCTCAAGTGTCTATCATGGTCAAGCTACATGTCAGAACTTCCACTGTTTATCCCCATGATTTATGTTGAATTGGACAAGTTTGAAATGGACATGCATTACTTCCATTATTTTCCTCATTTTATTGTCATGCATGAATATATGCTTTCTTTAATTAGTGTGGGCCACTGTCATGTTTGCTTGTTGTGTATATCAAGCATACATAAATGGATTGGTACTATCAATACACACTGAGATCTACTTCCTTGAGGTACTAATATAATTCCTTAGCTACTCTTGGTCACAAATATTAAATCTAGTTGATCTTCGAGGTCAACATGAACACTTCTTGATAATAAATTAATCAAGATACCTGCTACAATCATGATATACTTCACATTCATTGATTGGGTGAAGATCACTTTATAGCTATGATTATATATATAGAGCTAGAGATAACAATTTTTATGCAATGCTAACGAAGTTTGAATAACTTGTGGGAGATAACAATTGTTATGCATTGCTATCCAAGAATAAACAACTTGTGGGGAGGGGTTTTATTTCATTTTTGATATCTACCGCTAAAAGGTTGGAATATCCATCTTATTCTACTACACATTTTATGAGGTCTAATGTATACTAAGACATTTCTCCAAAGGAAAAAAAAGTCCAATCAAGCATTTATAGAAGGTACAACTAGGATAAGATCATCTTCTAGTTCATTATCCACATAGATCGATCTCTCTTAGGTTATTCCTATAGAGGAACTAATAATCATTCTTTCTCTTATATAAAATGTATGTATAAAGGCATAATTTTAGATGATAAGCACGATGTAAAGCATTTAAAATTGGATTTATTAAGGAATTAAGATATATTTTACACTAATTACAACATATAACTAAATATAAAGATGCAATAAGGTATGTTACTTTCTTAATTAATCTACGGCCTAAAATAATAAATACATTATTTTATGTGAAGCATAATATTTCACAAGATAATGTGATATTGAGACAATCATGGCTACACCAAATGAATGCCAAATTATATAAAGATAATATGTTTATATCATTTAATTTTCAAAGTGGCTTGGTTACATATCAAAGAGATATATTAAAAAAATTGATCCTGCTGAGGCTAAAGTTACATCTCATAATGCACAGGTATGGATACCAAAGAAAATTAATAGAATACAAATAAAATAATTAATAAATTAAATAATATTCCATAGAATAAGCAAGAAAACAACTATTCTCAAGATCTCATCATTGGACAAGCATTGTTACAAAAATATCAAATAGGATTAACATAGGTATATAATGTAAATGTAAGTATGAGAGTTCATAAAAGCTTAGTATTATATACATATGATTAGTACTCTGTTATTTATGAGGAAGAATATAATGCACGTTTGTTATATCCATCATGTTGGTGAGACGATTTCATCATAACCAGTATATCCAATTACGATGAAATTATTAGTTAATTATACTTATACTCATGCAGTATTATTCAATACCATATCATATCACGTCTCACATCATTATATACTATTATTTAAAATCTTAAAATAATGATTACGATCATATTATTAGTTAATTATATTTATACACATGCATTATTATTCAATACCATATAATATCACGTTTCATATCATTATATACTGTTATTTAAAATCTTAAAATAACGAATGCTAATCAATATATAAACAATGCAATCACATGAATTGTAGTTAATTATTGCAAGTTCATCACATACACATATTTAAAGAATCAAACATCCAAAATTCATTATATGGGTACGTCTAAAACATAAACAGAGGTATATATTATATCTATCAACCATTGTTTTAAATCGTAATAGTAAAGTTTATCAAATACATATCAAAGTAATAATCCATTAATCAGGCCATGATCCCCTATACCAATAAATCGATACGCTCATTTACATCTCTCACCCTAGCAGAACTTGATGAGGATGCCTTGTTTTCATCATGGCGTGATCGTGATCGATACTAACTGCAACTATTTCTATCTTCATACCCAATGATAACATACATCCGACTCTTGCAGTGGTGTATCCATTATAATTAAGGCCACACATTCTACTTGCCTACGGACTGGACTTTATATTGCTACCTATTTTGAGATGTTAATTCACATGTTCCAAGCGTATACATTCCTCAACATTATTGGCGGACATCTTTGTCATCTTTCAAAATAAATCTCATTTCTGTGGTCTCATTAGCCATCAAATCGTAGCAATATCAACCTTTGAAAATCTGATCTTTCACGCATTACATTTACATTTGTTTGGAATTAAAAAAAATGTATTAACGTATTTCAGATTTATAAAATTTTATACTTTGTGAAAGTAAAGTTAAAATATTTTCAATAAAGAAGTTTTATTTGAAATTTTAATCATTTTAAATTTTAAAAAATTATAAATTAAAAAAGTTTTAAAAACTTTAAAATAACATATATAAATTAAATTAAATATTTTATATGTAATTTTTAAAAATATTTATTATGAAGAAAATGTAAATATGAAAGATACAATATATTTTATTCTTAAATATCAAATTAAACTTTAGTTCAACAATATCATTCAATTAATATAAAAAAATTATTGGATCTCATCAATATATTATTATTTTCAATGATGGTATAAGAATTCAAATACTTTTTTTCCTTCAACCCTGCTAACTAAATAATGTAGACCATACTCTGAAGTTATAAGTTTTTGTTCTAAGTAGGGATAATGGTAATCTATAAACTCAAAGATACGACCCACTTCCATGACAGGTTGTGGAGTGTAAAATATAAAAATTGTTGTTCTCCCCTTACTCATGTTTGTGATTGTACAATGTTCAGTGCTCTTGTATCTTCCATTGCAAATTAATTGTTATAATCATCCCAATAATTCCATTTCAATGTATATAATTTATTTCTAACAAATATAATATAAGTAATAGAAATATTTAGTGAATATTCCAACTAAATATCTAGATAGAATAGACTGTATATAATTTATTTCTAACAAGTATAATATAAGTAATAGAAATATTTAGTCAATATTCCAACTAAATATCTAGATAGGATAGACTTACTATTTGAGCCAAGATGTAAATTATATTTAGCATTAGTCAATCTATTCTGAAATATAAATTTAGATTAATACTAAACAAAAGGGGAAAATGCTAATTTACAAAGATCCCATAAAAATACATTAAGAGATATTGTTGATAGTTTTAGCAAAGTAGATATCCCCTATACATTAACACTAATGACTACATAGAAAGAGATGATTATTCTTACACCCAATAAAACTAATCTATAATTTTCAAAATCCCTTTACAAATTATAGTAAGCATAAAACTATCATACATACCTAGAAAAAACCCCATTTTATGGCTGCTTAAGAAATTTTTTGCAAAGATTATAGGCTTCTGTGTATAATTGACATGTCAATTACTCAGAAAGAATTAGCTTTGTACAGTGGAGAATGACATAAGTTTTGTTTGTCGTGCTCAGGGACCACATATTTTTCAAGGAGAGCATAGAGATTCTCTACAGGCAATTCATGTACAATTAGAACCGAAATGGATTTTGCATTTCTTATAGTGGGGTCATGTATGCTCATGGAATTAAACATGTTGTTAATGCTAAAACATGAGTTTCATGTGTTTTATATGAATACTAGGATATAATTAGCTTTGTACAATAGGAAATGAGTTAGATTTGGTCTATTGTGCTCAAAGGTCACATATTTTTGAAGTAGAATTTGGAGATTCTCTAATGTCAATCATTACATGATTGGAAATGAAATGGATTTTATGTTTTCTATATTGAGGTCATGTATACTCATGGCATTAAACATGTTTCGAAGGCTACAATGTGAGATTCAAGTGTTTTTTATATGAATATTGGGATAAAATAAAATTTATATTGTGGTAGAATGAGTTATATTTGATATATCATGCTCAGAGACCACATATTTTTAAAGAAAGGTGTGGATATTCTCTATTTTCAATTCCTACATGATTGGAACTGAAATACATTTTGTGTTTCTTATAGTGGGGTCATATATATTCATGGCATAACATGTTGTTAAGGCTACAATATGAGCTTCAAATGTTGTATATGGATTTTTTTAATGGATCTACCCATTATTATAATCAAGGGTGATGCAAATTTATTTTAATAAAGACATCATTCACTAATATTAAAGGAATTTTTCTTTGTCCCTAAATGCCAATTAATGGTATAGAAAATTATTGATGTGGATTTATTTATTTAAATATAAGACAATGTCATAAAAATAAGATAGGCCATTTAACGCTTCCCTAATTACCATAATTTTTTCATTTCTATGCCTTGACAATGTAGTTCAAGATTGGGATAAAACACCTTGGGGTCCCTGGGGACCTCCCTCTAGCTACCCAATTAATCACTCAAGGAATCAAATTAGGTCAAGGAAAGATCTAGGATTTGGCATCAAATTTTAAGCATTTGTAAACAAGTTGTAATAACTTGATTTAAATGTTATTATGCTAAGCAATACTTCTTGTTTTAATGTGGTGATTATTCAAATATTAAGTGGGCTCCTTTAAGATCTACTTGCCTCTGGGCTCCCAAGATCTTGTAAAAGTCCAAACACACACAAAAGGTATCTATTTTAAAATGGTTTACAAGTTGATTAACCAAGTGTTTTTGGTCCTTAAAAAATCTTCCTTTTAAAAGAGAAATTAAAACTAATTGGGGGGCTAGGCGGTTAAGGGGTGCTTGTGGGGGAAATTTTGTGTCATCTCAGTCCTAGGTCGAAAGGTTCACATTCACCAGCTCACTATGCCTAAATGATTATCTTATAGTCTAACCCAAATCATTTTGATGACCCATACAACATGTATATTATATAAATCTCAAAAATTGATATCTATCTATTACTGTCAATTTATAGATGCATGCATGTTTTCTATCCTTTTAGACACTACCAGCCATAAAGGAACACTAGCATCGATGTTAGTCTCTAAATCCTTATTTAGTGTTCATTACTCAAAATTCATCCAAATTATAAACTATTAGAAACCTATGGATTGGCATATATTTGTTATTTAAACCTACATCGAGATATTTTCAAAAGATGTGGTATAAATATAAATCTAAGCCTTCTCGTTACTCATCTATAAAACACCAAGCAAGTGCCTATCAAGGATCATTCAATCAATCATACAAATAAGTTATTCTTCCCTATTCATCCCTATTTATGTGTCAGTCATAGGAGTAGTTATATAAAATGTCTTAAATACCCAAAGATAATCCCATGAGATGTATTTATCAAGTTACAAGCTATATCACTACATTGATCTATATATAACATATTATATCAACTTTTACACAAACTCCCACACATAGGGGATAACTACCTAAGTCTGAGACCCTCTTTGTAGTATTGGATATGTAGGCAACACTCATTGATAGATAGGTCTATGAGTCAACTCAACACCATAAGCCCACTAACCCTTTTTTGGCAAAAGTCATTGTAAAGTGTGAATAATGGTGAAGAGATAATGTTTGATTAATAATAAGAGAGTGACAACCTATATTATATGTCTCTAGACATCATCAAAAATAAGATATAAAACTTGGAATGGTGACGTTGGTCACATCAAGATCCAATGGATATTATGTATAGAATAGTAATGTCACAACATAGACAATAACATTCATGGTAGTGTCCATAGTTATAGAAACATCATTTCCTAAATTTAATGATTGTCTTAGAATCTTGATCCTACACAGTTATTCCTATCCAATTCAGATCCATTTATGCATAATAAGTACAGCTAAGTATCATTTCTATTTGGTATTGTAATCAATTGATAATCTTTCAAATTTAGTATATTTTTATATTTAACATATCTTAGTTTTATAACTTCAAATATTCATTTATTTGAGTTTTTAATTTTGGCATCCTATAGATTAGTTTATTACCCTTATATATAAGCTATTTTTATTTTATTAATCATATCCCTACCAGTCTGAATTTAGAATTAAACACAAACAAATAAGCTAAAAAGGTGCTAATTAATAGCTAATAAATACCTAGAGATCATTTTTTTAATCTCTAGAGTATGTAACATCTCAAAATATAGAAAATCTAGTCACCAACCAAAAAAAGTGTTTATGTTATTATGGTGATAGACATTCTACAATGGTAGTGGTGGGATGGAGTGTAAAGGAGTGATTTGTTCACTTTTATATTTGATCTTAAATTTAATGTCTTTTTTTTTTTCACATGTCAAATTCAACCTTAAATTTAACATCTATTTGATTGTCACTTTGCTTTTTTTTTTCTTGAAAAAATTGATTAAAAATCATAATATCTTGGCCTTCCAATGGATTTTGGAGCTCCTTTTTTCTTGGAAATAATTTTATGAAATCAACACATTGGTGTAGCTAGATAGATACCATTGTCACCAATCAATGTGAAATTGGAAGAAAAGTTAATGAAGTCATTAATAAACGTTATATGTGAAAAATAAAAAATAAGAACCTCACCATCAATGTCTCTCGGCAAATTTAAGAGATATATTTAAGATATTTATCCTAGTAATATAAAGTAGTTGTAAGAAAATAATGATAAATTTTATTATAATTTACTTTTAAACATGTATTATACAAATCATCATCAAATATTTATTAGTGTGATATTTTGTTAAAAAAATATAGCTTTCATTTTATGTTAAGCAATACAATTATCATCAATCAACCCACCAATAACACATAGTATTGCATTATAAAAAAATTAATTTAAATATTTGATATTTGAAATTTTTATTTTCAAAAATAAAAATAAGAAAAATATCATTTTTTTAATTATTTATTAATTAAATATAATTGATAAAAATACTTTAGAATGTTATTCAACTATTTTTTTTTAATTATTTTTTTAAAAAAAATTATGAAAACAAAATATTTAATTAAACTTTTAAAATGTATTGGGAAAGGTTTTATTTTATTATTATTTTTTATTTTAATAGTTTTGAATTTTAAAAGTCTACATCTTTAACAATGAAGAACAAAATATTTAATGATTTCTTTAATTATGGTTGGAGGCATAACCTACAATACAAAAGAGGACCCAATAGTCATGCACCCTAAATTTTCACTAGTGGTGCACAAACCATGCCATATCAACACATAAAATTGACATTGATGGATAGGTTTATTCATCTATTTTTCAATTCTATATTTCTAGGATCTGGTCTGGCATTACAGACCCATGGTTTTGATAGTCATGTATGGGGTCATTATAGTGCTATTTTGAAGGACCAATCAATTGATGACATTAGTGTCACCAAAAAATATCTAAGTGAGCATCAAAATTTGAACATCTAAACTCTATTTAATAGCATGCAACCCATGAAATGAATAACTAGGCTCATGGTGGCAAGGCATTAATGCCTCACCACCCTATAATTATTACCCATTGCATCACATTCAATTCACCAATCGTTGTGCTATTTGACCCCAAGCTTCTCACACCTTTCTCTCCATTGGGCATTACTTTGCATGCACATTGTTATTGAAGGGACGAGATGGTGGGTTGGGGGATGAGATCATGGGAAGATCAGTAGCCACTGCATGATTACTTATCATTGGTTGCCATCATTACATACATGTGAAGTTTTTAATACCTCATTAAGGCTATGACCCAAATCTTTTTAAAAAATACTAATATGGCTTCAAATGTTTGTTGAAAATAAAATAATTGTATTTGTTCACTTTTCATTATTCCTTGCATTCTTAAACTGTAGTTAATTTTAGTATAGTCAATCTATGAATTATTCAACATGAGTTATTTTGACTCATAAGTTTTAATAGCGGTGTAAGGTTTTATTGTGTAGTAGACGGATGTTAAATATTCAGCTAATAGCGCTTAGACCCCATGAAATCTTTAGCAAATAACATGCATCCCATAGAATGAATACATCGGGTTTGAGGTGATAAAACATTGCTGCCTCACCACCCTAGAATTACTGCCCACCACCTCACTTTCAATTAGTCCATCATTGTGCTATTTGATGTTAACATTCATAAAAATATCCTTTTGTCATACAAACCTCTTTTTTTGGAATGGACACAGCATGGGTTGAGCACTATTAACTAAATTTTCAAATATACACTTTTAGGTCCATTTAAATTTATGCAATTATTTTTTGGGGTCGTGGAATGCACTATGAGAACAATTTCTTGTTGAATATAAGAATAATTGAAATTCACTCTATAATAAAGTGAATGCACTGATGAGAACATTTTATTGTTGACTACAAAAAGTATTGAAAGTCACCCTATAACAAAAAGTTCAAATAAAAACACTACTATAGGGTGACATTCAATTCTCCTATAGTGAATAAAAACCATCAAGGCTTCCATCAATAGACTGCCTCTGCTCTTCTGCTCAACGTAATGCATTTTCAAGTGATGATTATTATGAACTGCATCTTTTAGAAAACTTTGTCATTACTTTGAGTTTATAGGTTATAATTATATGTGATTTAATAGGTATATGGCTCTTCATTGGTCATTTTGCCATTTGCTACTAACTATATATTTACATGTGAAGTTTTTCAACCTCATTAAGGCTTTGAGCCAAAGAGTCTTAATGTTTATAGTTAATTATTTTAGTTTTATAGTACTTTTTTTTGTTGTAGTTAAGTATGAATAATGTTGTAAGAACTATCATTTGCATGAATTTAATTCCTTCAAAAATATTTTTTCATTTATTTGTATGCATTGTTTATTTTCGTGTGTTTATAAATTTTATACAAACAATATTATGCCAAAGTGAATCATAAAAATATTAGTAGATGCCAAATATAGTTCATTTAAAATTCAATTAATAATGTTCATTCCATGTTATATATATACATGTTTGAGGTGCCAACGCAATATATTAATTTCTTTTTATTGTGTTCTTAATACCTAGAGTTGCTTTAAAAATTTAATTTTTAAGCATGATTAATTTTTAAATTTATTTATGGTAAGCTATTTATCATGAATTGCAGTCATGCAAGTGATTGTTATTACCATAATATTCATGTCATTTATTACATAAATTAACTTTAAATAAATGATCATTTTTGTAAGCCACAATCACTTATTCCAAATAATTCACAGATCAACTATACTGAAATAAACTATAGTTACTATGTAAGTTTTTAACTTTAAACTTCACCTATAAAAAGTGATGGTTAAACAAAATTTGAAAATTAATCATCCGAAAAAAAGAAAAAAAAAAAAAACAACTACTAAACTAATGCAAATTGAGATTGCTTCCTCTAAAGCTATGCTAAACTAACACCCACAATAGAAATATTTTAATGCCATTGGCCCACACTATTTTAACATTCTCTTTAATATATACGCTCCGAACAAAACAAGTGGTGCATGGCCAGTCGGGATGAGACGGTTTGATATCCAAAGGTTCTGTTGGACGATGGGCACCCACAATGAATGATAAACATACATTCTACCTACCCTGACAGAAATCAATGTGACTTTACACTTGCCTGACTTTAAAAAACAGGGAAACATTTAGCGTTTTTAATCGTTGGGATTTTCACAAATTCGTCAATGGAGAAAGCCCCATGCTGTGTACTCTTCTCTGTTAAAATATACAGCCATTCTATTCTGCAGGCCAAATGAGACTCTAATGTCCATTTGACCATAATGTACGGCAAACTGCAGCTGCCCTTCCGATGTGCACAGCGGGTTTACACTTAATTTTGTTCAAGAGAAACCACATAACAGTTCATTCCTGTAATAAGTACCACCCCATTGTTAATGTTGCCAGCAAAACTGCTGGAATTCATTTTTGAGAGAAACTGGGCATGTCCAAATGGAAATTTACCGTTTTCATATGATTTGCGCAGCCAATTTATGGTCAAATTATAGGTGCATGTAAGGATATGATATGGATATAAGTATAACTCTGGATCATTTATTAATTTATTGAGAACGCGAGGAATTTGCTTGACCATTTGCAAAGCGTACAAATCAAATGGAAATTCGTATGCCTCTAGAGTTTGATATTATAAATATTAAGACAATTTGAACAAAATTAAAAACTAAGTACACTAGTGGGGTGAACACACCTCTTCATGATACTAATTCGTATGTCTCTTTATAGAGAATCTTTAAAATTATATTGATTAGACAGGCTAAAAATGACAACACTGGGTATTGAAATGAAAAAGGCTGTGAAATGAAAAAGACAATGAAAACGCCATTACATTCCTACTTTGGAATTTCTTATTCTGTACCGGAATGGATATGATGTATCTGCAGGTATCTTACTTTTCATTGCAGCTTTATATTGAATTTTATAGAAAACTATTTTATTAGTTTGATAACATTTATCAGTTTAATACAAGCACGTTGAGCTTCCTAACTTGTCTTTCAAGAAAGGAAGATAATTAAAAACGCTTAAATGTTTGCCTTTCCAAAAAAAGCTTCTTCTGCAGGAGGCAAGATCTATATTAAATAAGAACACAATGTCATTGACCTATATTGCTTACTGTGTTTTTAGAGTACAATAAAATATAAAATGAAATTAAGCACGGCTTGGACTACCCTGCATATGGACAAACAAATTACCCTCTTACATATGCACAAACTATCCTCTTACGTATCATAGTTGCTTATTAAAATGTTAAATAATTTTTGTAAATTTTATGTTTAAACTTTTGTATTTAATTTTTGTAAATAATGTAGACCATATTCTGAAACTACAATTTTTCGGTATAAGCAAGAATGATGATCATCTATAAGCTCAGGGATAGGACTGTTAGAGATTGGAGATAATTTCTCCACTCCTTCTCATGCATGCACAGCAGTTAAAGAAGCAGTTCAGTCTTGTTTGCATGCAAAGACTGTAGTTAAATTTAAATTGTAGTTAATTTTGGTTTGTTTTTCTAATTATTGTTTGTTTTCAAATCTATTTAAGAGACCCATGGGCATAGCTTTGTAATTGGAGAAAGATCAGAAGATCAAGAAGATCTGCAAGATTCAAGAAAATCAATAAAATTCTTGTTTTCATGATTGCAGTAGCAATTGAGTATTTCTATTTTTATATGCTCTATTTTTTCTGATAAATTGGTATCAGAACCAGCGTGGACACAGCAGCAGCAGTTTGGGATGAGGTGAGAAGCGTGCAGTTAGTTTGGAAAGAAGCCGTAAATGCAGAGCGCGTGCAGTCAACCCAAGGAGATCGCAAAATTTGAGAGCGCAGGTCTGAGCTTGCACAGAAGTCAACGCAACAGTCAGCTTACTGAAAGCGCCCCAGTTTGAACTCAGCAAAGGGTAGTTATACAAAAAATTGTGTATCGGGCGTGAGAAGCCGGTGCCCGAGAAAATCCCCTGTTGCCAAGAAGAAGGCAGGCAAGGCCGAAAAGAAGCTACCCAAGGAAGGAGGGATGAAAAAAGGACAAATAAGGAGTCAACCTGCATAGCAGGTCCATGTATGGAGCACAAGCGGTTTACAAGAAAGCGATGAAGCTAAAGAAGAGGCATCAACTATAGGAGAATTGCGCAGAGCAGGCAACCTCAGCGAACAAGGAAAAGGCTCGATGCCAGCTGGAAAAGAGTCGTTGACAGCATAGTGGTGGTGTATTCCACATATAAGGCGATGTATTTCTCAAGGTGGTGTATTCCACATATAAGGCATTGCATTTCGCAAGGTGGTGTATTCCACATATAAAGCGATGTATTTCGCAAGGTGGTGTATTCCACATATAAGGTGATGTATTTCGCAAGGCGGTGTATTTCGCATGATTGGCAGATATATTCACAAAGGCATTAGCAAAGGAGACCTTTGATTATTTAAGACAAAATTTAGGCATTGTAAATGCTGAAGTAGTTAGTGGTAGAAATTATGGGGAAGTGTTAGAGACTGGAGATAATTTCTCCACTCCTTCTCAAGCATGCACAGCAGTTAAAGAAGCAGTTCAGTCTTGTTTGCATGCAAAGACTATAGTTAAATTTAGACTGTAGTTAATTTTAGACTGTAGTTATTTTTGGTTTGCTTTTCTAATTATTGTTTGTTTTCAAATCTATTTAAGAGACCCATGGGCATAGCTTTGTAATTGGAGAAAGATCAAGAAGATCTGCAAGATTCAAGAAAATCAATAAAATTCTTGTTTTCATGATTGCAGTAGCAATTGAGTATTTCTGTGCTTATTTTTCTATTTTTATATGCTCTATTTTTTTTTATAAGGACCCACTTCCAAGTCAAAGTGTGGAGTGTAGAATGTAACGATTGATGTTCTCTCCTTACTCTTTTTTGTAACTGCACAATTTTCAATGCTATTGTATCTTCCATTGCTAATTAATTGTTATAATCATCCCAACAATTCCATTTCAGTCTTGACATTTTTCTTTAAACATTACTTTTAAAAGTACCATATAAATTAAAAAAGAAAAATTTTGAATAAATTATGTGTAATATTATTTGATTGATATTTTGGATCACATTTTATGATTCATTATTATAAAGAATATAAATGATGTTGAATCAATAAAATTGATCAAAAATATTGATCGAATAATTTTACACATTTTATCGAAAAATCTTTTTATTATTTTATAAATTGTAAAAACATTAAATCTATAATAATAATAATAATAATAATAATAATAATAATAATAATAATAATAATAATAATAATAATAATAATAATTTGATCCAACATGTAAGCTAGATTTACTATCAGTCAAGCTACTCTAAAACATGAATTTAGATTGGCCTGTTTGTTGAGTCAGAATACAGATCACAATTTCTATTCTATTCAGGTGACAATGCTGAAAGTAGTAAGAATAATCAACCTTTGTGCAAACTTCTCAGAAGATGTACCTTTAAGATAATCTCCGATGTTGATAAAAAGAGCATCGGGGGAACAGTAACCCACTCATCAGCCTTACGAACATGAAGAGCCTCCCATGGACACTCGTCATCTTGCAGCAATATCGTGATCTCATTGTAATACAGGGTTTTAACAACATTAAACTGGAGAAAATATGTTTAGAATTGTTTAGGAAAATGTTTACACAAAATCTCCCAGTTAAAACATTGTTTAGAATTAGATGGATGGGTACAAATAATAATTTTAGTAGATCTAGTCTTGGACAATGTATTTGTGGGTAGAAGAATAAGTAGTGATAACATGATTATTCTATTCTATACCTATAATTTACAGGAGTTGTTGGCCACTGTTTCAAGTCCCTGGCTTCAACACGAAGGGTGTGCAAAAACATGATATCAGCCCAATCAAGAGGTTGGTCTTCAGAGGCTACAAATGCATACTTGAGCTTTCTTCCCTTGGAAGTTGTAAGTAGCCTTAGCAACATTCCTCATTCTGCCCATCAGAGACACAGAAATCCCATGGTTTATTACCTGTATACATATGTCATAAATCACAATGTTAATGTCAACGCAAATAAAGTCACTCATGGGTGAAGAATACTAGCTTACACAGAATCCACTAACGTTCCTCAGGGAAAGCCCTGACAGCTTTTGCCCAGTAGATAGGAGACGATTACTCTTGCCTGGTGGTTGTGTACAGTCGACATGTCAATCACTGGGATATAATTATCTTTGTATGATGGAGAATGAGTTAGATATGGCCTGCCATACTCAAGGGCCACTGTTGGAAAAAACTTACAGAACTAATGGCTGTATACATACAAAAATTACCAAATTTGAAAGGCTTAGGTGGGCAGCAATGAACAACCAAAGAAATGAAACAAGGAAGAGAGAGAATGTGGAAAAATAAACACTAAATTTGCATATATTAAATCTCTGAAAAACTTTCTTATACAAACATAGCTACAACTGTATAAAAATTACACAAATAACTTCAAAATAATTCTTTCCTTGTTTTCTTCAGCTTGCTGTCAGCAAATATATTCTCCTTTGCTTCTTTTCTACTTCCCCAGATGCGTGCTCTATCTTTTTGAATATTGTTGCTACTCCACTATACTCTCCAAGCTTATATTCTCCTTTCTCTATCTTCCTACAGGGTGTTGATGCATCTAAATTTTCTTTGTTACAGAGTGTTGCTGCATCCTTTTTTCTTACTCTGCTACGTGCTCCTCCCCTACTCTCTTCTTTTACCAGCATCTGTACATTCTATTCTACTGCATTGAAATTCTTCTACTCCCTAGTTTGTCTCTCATCTGATCATTGTTTTCACCTACTATAAAAATTTTGCCCAAAAAACTAAAACAGTTCCATATTTCAAATTTCAAATGGTTGAATTTAATTATTGTCGATGTCAAGTTTCAGAGTTGGCTAGGTGAGTAGGTAGGGAGTCAAAAAATAATATTATTTTAACACTCCCCCTTATTTTTGCCCTTCCTACCATGGTTAGTGGGATTTTTTTGAGTCTCCAAAACCTCCTTATAACTTCTCTTTAATTTTTTAAATACTTTTTTACTTTTTTTATGCATGTCTATAGCTTCGTTTCTGAACTATGTAGCTCAGATAATAGATTCCATAGCTAGACTGTTGAAATCCATAACTACCCTGCCAAAACTCATAGTTGGGCTATAATTTGTAGCTACCCTACCAAAATTCATAGCTAGATTGACAAAATCCATAGCTAGATTGATGAAATCCATAGCTAGATTGATGAAATCCATAGCTAGACTGACAAAATTTGTAGCTGGACTCAAAATCTATAGCTACCCTGATGTAATCTATAGCTTTGTTGTAGGAGTCCAGAGTTGTATTGTTTGAGTCCATAGCTCTGCTATAAGACTCTGAAGTTACAATAACGCATTATAGGCCTAATTTTGTTGTATTTACGATCTTTAATCTTCTTCTTAGATGCATGAAAGTGTCTTTAGATAAAGGCTTAGTGAAAATATCAGCTAGCTATTGATCCAACTTGCAAAAACTAAGTTCTATGACACAATTTTTAACTAACTCTCAAATGAAGTGATACCTGATTGCAATATGCTTGCTCCTAACATTAAACATGTGGTTATTTGACAATGCTATAGATGATACATTATCATAATAGACCGTAGAAGTTCCTTATTAATCATGTAAATCAGAAAGCATCATTCTCAACCATATAGCCTAAGATGTTGTTGCATTGGTTGCTATGTATTATGCTTTAGTTTTAGAAAGTGACACTATCATTTATTTTTTTGAAGCCCAAGATATGGCCCCTAATCCAAAATGAAATACATACCTCGAAGTGTTCTTTCAATCATCAAGGTTGCTTCCCCAATCTTTATCCATGTAACCAACAAATTGAAACCCATCTGCTACTACATACAAAACTCCATAATCCTTTGTTCCATTCACATACCTCAATATCCTCTTGCCCATTTTCCAATGTGTCTCCTTTGACATCTCTATAAATATTGATATGAGAATGATTGCATACATTATATTTGGCCTTGTTGTAGTCAAATACATTAGGCTTCCCACTAGGCTCTTATAGCGTGTGGGGTCTACATTGCTACTACAATCATCTTTACATAACTTAATACTTGTCTCTGTTGGAGTAAACATAGGCTTTTTATCCATCATTTTGAACCTCTTTGAGATCTCTTTTGCATACTTAGATTGGCATATGAATATGCCTTCATCCATTTATTTGAATTCAATCTCAAGAAAATACTTCAAGAACCCCAAATCAGTCATCTCAAATTCATTTTTCAGGCTATTTTGAATTCTTCAATGGACTTATTTGCATTACCAGTGAATATTAGATCATCCACATAAAATACAACAATCAAAATACTTTCTTTGCATGCTTGATGTAGAGTGTGGGCTCACTTGTACTTTTTCTAAAATTGTTGCTCAACAACTATGAGTCTATATGACTGTACCATGCTGTTGGGGCTTGTTTGAACCCATACAATGTCTATTTTTGCTTATACACTTTGTTCTCATGACTGAGATTCTCATATCTGGGTGGTTGTCCCATAGAAACCTCTTCTTCTAGCACTCCATTCAAGAATGCTAACTTCACATCCATTTGATGCACTTTCTACTTGTGTTGAGAAGCAATGGCTATGATTATCCTTATCATTTCTAGCCTTACTATGAGTGCAAATATTTCATTTTAGTCACACCTAGATCTTTGTTGTAGCCTATCACCACTAACCTTGCCTTATGCCTCTCTATCTTGCCTCTGGAAGTATATTTTGTCTTGTATACCCACTTAACTCTTATAACTTATTTTCCTTTTTGTAGGTCAACTAACTCCCATGTCTCATTTCTCTCCATGGTGTGCATTTCTTTGTCCATAGCCTCACATCACTTGTTATCCTTAACTGCTTTTTCAATGTAAATTAGATCAGCTGATAAAAAGAGTGCATAATTTTTTGTTTCATCTTCATTTTTCTCATACCTTGACTGCTTATAGACTTCTTTCAAGCTCATTTTCCTTACTTGATGTTGACTTGAGTTAGAGGAGGATGTTGACTCATGAACAACTCATTGACCTCCATGATGGGTGCTTCCATTAGATGAATCAGCCCTATGTGAACTAGGGATCTAAATTGGTGTATTTGTGGTTGTACCATCTATTATTTTGGATTCAATAAAGGCCCCACCAACCCTTATTTTCACATGCTATTCTTCTTGTCTCTCTTCCCAAGCTTCATGCTCAATGAATTGAACATCCCAGCTGATTATGAGCTCTTTGGTGATGGGATTATACAATCAATAAGCCTTTGATTGGTCACTATACCCTATGAAAATTCACTTCTCACCTTTGTCATTCCACTTCATTCTTCTTTGCTTCGACACGTGTGCATATGCCACATAACTGTACACTCTAAGGTGTTCTACAATTGGATCTTAGTTGTTGCATGCTTCTTGAGGGATCACATCCATAACACTCTTTGTTGGATGTATATTTAATAAATACACAACTATTGCTACAACCTCAACTCAAAAATCATTAGGCAAACCTTTTGACTTTAGCCTGCTCTTTGCCATCTCTTGGGTGGTCATATGCTTCCTCTTGGCCACACCATTTTGTTGTGATGTATAGCTAGCTATAAATTATTATTTTATGCCATGATCCTTTCAAAAATTTATGAACTCATTATAGATATACTCTCCCCCTCTATCCATCCTTAAAATCCTAATGTAGTGGCCACTTTGTTTCTCTACTATAGCCTTAAATTGCTTGAAGGTCTCAAATACTTTTGATTTGTTCATCAAAAAATATACCTATATCTTATATCTATAGTCATATATGAATTTCATGATATAGACATTTTTAGATAAGGAGGAGTCTTCATTGGACCACACAAGTCTGAATGGATCATCTCTAAATGAGCTCTAGCTCTCCATGCCTTACCCATGGGAAATACACTCCTAAGTTGCTTCCTCAATATGCAACCTTCACATAGCCTATTTGGTTGCTCTATAAGGGGTAGTCTCTTCACTATGTGTTTCTTGTGAAAAATATTCAACCCTCCAAAGCTTAAATGCCCATACCTAAGATGCCAAAGAATAGGTTCATCTACCATCACTTTTTTGAACACTACTGCGAGCTCACTTTGCATTCTCAATGGAAATACCTAATTATTTGTCATCTTAACTACTTAAATCTATCTATTTCAACCACTCCTATCAAAGATGATACACTCACCATTCTCAAATATGATTTTAAACCCCTTTTTCACAAGCTTCTCAATGCTAGTAAGGTTGTACTTTAACCCGAGTACATAGTAAATATTATGTATTTGTCTTTTGTCACCTTGCTTGGCATAGATTGAAATGCTTCCTTTGCCTATGAAAGGAACGTTATCACTATTTTACATCTTTATCTCTGATTTTATTGACTCATCTATGTGGCTAAGCATCTCTTTATTCCCACTCATGCAGTTTTTACAACCACTATCTAAGTACCATGTCTCTTTGCCACATTGCTTATGAATGTTACATGTTATAAACAAGCTTCCACCTTTTTCATTTATATTAGGTTCAACCTCTTATGTATAATTTAAATTTAAATATTATTTATTCATGTCATATTCCTTCTTTTTACACTCACTAGCATAATGTCCATACCTCTTATAATAGTAGCAGTGGATGCTAGATTTATCATACCTTTTTGTAGAACCACCTCTAAAAGTGTTGTTGCTCCTTCCTCTTCCTCTTCCATGTGATTTTTGATGGTTATGTCTTCCACCTTCTTGACTAATAAAATTTCTTCCTCTTCTTATATTTTTTATCCTCTCCTCCTTCCTTTCACATTCACATTGGTCTTGAACTTTTTCTCGTGGGAAGAGGTGGTTGACCTATTCAATATTTGTTCATGGGTTTGCAAAGAATCCATTAGCTCATCCACCATCATTTATTTCAAATATTTTGACTCTTCTATTTCAACTACTATAAGGTTAAATCTAATTAGAAGGCTCCTCAACACCTTCTCAATGATCCTATGATCTTCAAGGGTATCACCACATGTTTTCATTTTATTGACAATATTCATTATTCATGTAAATAAGTCATTGATAAACTCATTATCCTTGATTTTTAGGGTTTGAAAGTCTCTCTTTAAAAGATACAAACTTGAAAAGCTTCACCTTGTCACTTCCTTGATATGCATTCTATAAAATATCTCATGCTTGCTTAGAATGGACAGTTGCTGCTATCCTAAGAAAAATTGCATCAACTAATTCCATTTGTATATAGCTAGTGCTTTGACATCTTTCCTTTTATTTTCTTTCAGTACATTCTTTCGTGCTTAGGTCAAAGCATTGAAGGCTACCATTTCTACTACCTCATTATACCCAACTTCAATCAACTCTCATAAGTCTTGAGAGTTGAATATTGTTTTCATCTTAATGCTACATACATCATAATTTTTATCAGCAAACATAGGGGGCTATTATGATGACCATAAACTTCCTATTACCATGTCTAAATGGACTCTTCACCTGGCTGCCCTTTACCAATAGCTCTGATACTAGTTGTTGGAAAAAACTTACAACACTAATGGTTGTATAGGTATAAAAATTACCAAATTTGAAAGGTCTAGGTGGGAAGCAATGAACAACCAAAGAAATGAAATAGGGGAGAGAGAGAATGTCTAAAAAATATTTGTATATATTAAATGTCTGAAAAATAGGGGAGAGAGAGAGAGAGAAATAAACACTAAATTTTCATATATTAAATGTCTAAAAAATATTTGTATATAAACATAGTTATAGCTATATAGAAATTACACAAATAACCTCAAAGGAACACTTCCCTATTTTCTTTAGCTTGTTGTTGGCAAATATATTCTCCTCTACTTCTTTTCTACCTCCCTTGACTTTTTCTCTATCTTTTTGAAGACTATTGTTGCTCCACTGTACTCTCCCTTTCTTTGTCTTCCTACAAGCTACTATTGCATCTAAATTCTCTTTGTTGCAGACTACTATTGCATCCTTTTCTCTTGCTCTACTATGTTGTTCTCCCCTACTCTCTTCTTTTACCAATAGTTGGAATTGAAACTATTTTACTCCTTATTTTGTCTTTCATCTGATAGTTGTTTTTACCTACCACAAAACTTCCCCAAAAAAACTTAAATGGCTCCAAATTTTAAATGGTTACATTTAATTCTTGCAACTGTCAAGTTCTAGAGCTGGTTGGGTGAGTAGGTAGGGAGTCAAAAAATAATACTATTTTAATAGCCATGTATTTTTTAGATAGAGCATGGAGATTCTCTAATACCAATTCCTACACGATTAGAACTGAAAATGATATTAAGTTTCTTGTAGTGGGATCAGGAACAATCATGGCATTGAACATATTACTAAGCCTATAGGATGAGCTTCAAGTATTTTAAATGAAGTTTGTTATAGGGATTTACCCATTAATATATTCAATAGGGATGTAGAGTTAAGAATAATAAACTCACTTCATCAAAAACCTAGTATATCACACAACTTTTAGATCTTAAAAAAAGTACGAGTAAATGAAATCATATTGAGATAGTACATGGGCTGAAACCATCCCAAATTGTTTGCATATCCTATTTGGAGGAAAACACCACATGGATAATTGCCGCATAATAAGTAAATAAACACAGCTTACAGTTAGAAAAATTCCATGGATTTATCTATTACTTACACCTAATTTTTAGGTAGCTATTGATACCTAAAGTCTAAAAGAATTTTTTTATCGAATGGTTAGAAATCAACATCTTTGTGTCATTTAACTTGGTCTTTCAATGCTATAGACCATAATGATATCCACTATAATAGATAGTGATGGATAACTAATGTCCAAAATCAAATTTTTGGTGAATGGTTAGAAATCAATATCATCGAGGTGTCCAATGGTAGAAATTATTATCTTTGACGTGACCTTTAGCATGGCCCTGAGTGATATAAATCATAATGACATCCAATATAATGGGTAGCAATTGATAGCTAAAGTTAAAAAGATATTTTTTGATGAATAGATATATATCAATTTATTTGAGGCGTCCCACATAGAAATCAACATCTTCGACATGTCCTTTATCATGGTTTAAAGTGATATAGACCATAATGACATCTTGAATAATTAAAGGGATGTGCTACGTGTGCATAGATTTTGTTTTTTTACAAGGCCAAGCTCTAAGGAAAAGTTTTATGTCGTGCATGTGTGTGTGTGTGTGTGTGTGTGTGTGTGTGTGTGTGTGTGTGTGTGTGTGTGTGTGTGTGTGTGTGTGTGTGTGTGTGTGTGTGTGTGTGTGTGTGTGTGTGTGTGTGTGTGTGTGTGTCTAACACAAGTATCATACCCTACAATTTGGCATAGGGTATGAGGGTGGATGATGACATGATGTTTAAGGTTAAGTTTTGGATTAATATAGAGCATTCACATGAGAAGGTAGAATGTAGGTCCCTTTGAGAGCTACAACATATATAGATCACACATAAGTTTGCTCGCACAATCATAAATATGGATACCTATATGCAACGGGATGATGCATGTTATACAACAAGCAATTCAAGATAGTTTAAGGCCATCAATTAAGGATGGATTATTGAGAGTCATCCCATAAATAGAATGCCTAATATGCCATATATTATATAGGTCTTTAGTGCTATTTTAGGGTTTGATGGAGGAGTGGAGAGCCTAAGGAGGGAAGGATGAGTAAAATCCAATAACACTCACTTGGAGTTTGAGTGAGTGTAATCAAGTAGGACTAGAGGGTGTGGTAGTGTTAAGTATATCTTGAATTTAATGAATCAAACTAATAGATCTAAACTATCGTAATTTATATAAAATAAATATATAGATCGAGAAATAAAATATAGAATTTATAGAATTAAAAATTAGTTAAAATAGTAAATTGATCAATATATATATGCAAACCTCCCTCGTACAGATTTTATGTTGACTGTTGATCCGTAAACACCACTGAAAAACTCTAAGTGAAGTTTTAAACATACGGATTCTGAATTTTCTCAAACTTACAAATTCTCAAATATACTCAAAAGAACTTGCAAATTGTTTAGCAAAATATTCTCGGTTATTGAATTGGATTAGAATTGTCAAAAAAGACTGATATCTTCCATTCACCAATAAAAACCAGATTTTATTTTAAAAATTAAATGTTGTAAATTGTCAATTTTTTTTAAATATTGCATGAGTTCGTGATTAATTAAAATCAGAATACTTGAAAATAAAACATGCAATCATGACAAATTACCACATGAAATTGATAACGGAGTTCGGCATTGATTGCCTACGTCTCCGAGTCTGCCCAATAGTGAGGACCATTTCTATTAAATTTACGCAACAAATGGCTTACAAATTCTTGAAAACACTATACAACTTCCCTCAGGGCTGATCTCTGTCCAAGAATTCCACCTTCGCTGATAAACTCAAGCTCGGTCACACAGAATCCTTCCTCAGTCTTCAATCCCCTTTCGAAATTGCTTTTGTCCTTCATTCAATCTATTGGTATATCCAAATAATAATAATGTTCTCTTTTTAATTACAAAACATAATTAAAAAGGCTTACCTTCTATGCATAAGGTCGGATATTGGATAAAATCCCATTAGATAGCTATCTCCAAGCTTAAAACAAGCTCTCGGCCACTTAAAATAAAACACAATCAGAAGTCCGTCTCAAAACAAGTAAAAATAACTCCCTTTTATAACATTTCAGCCACTGTGGCTGAAGCGGTCAAGGCACTTCCCTTTTACACGAGAGGTTAAGAGTTCAAAACCTCTTCCTCCTTTCTAGGTGCCTAGGGAAGCGGCCAAGGGCGTGGCATGCTTTATGGGCACGCTTTGAATGAAGTTTGACTTTTTCCTCGTTTTTTGGCGCCTTGTTATTTGAAATTTTCCTTGGGTGGCGTGGAGTTTGAAATTTTCAAATAACATGTGTTAAATAACACCAAACCAAACTTTTTGCCTCCTAATTATTTTCCACGTGTCAACCTTCCATTGGTCCACGTGTCGCATGTAAATAATGTCACGTCACTTGTCGACACCAATTTTTTTTACCTGTCAAACCAAAACTTCAACGGCCCATAACTTTTGCATACGGTGTCCGTTTTTCAAACCGTGAAAAGCGTCGAAAAGATCTCAACGAGATATATGCTGTGTAATAATTTAAACTCTAATTTTAAACCTTTTTCAGAACCAAATTTCTGATCACACCTCCCTAATGGAAGGATTTTGGTCTCCAAAAGTCTAATATCCCCTGAAATCTTATAACTGGTCTACTGCATCCATGAAAATAGAACCCAATCATAGCAAGAGGTATAAACAATTGCATTAAAATGATTCACAATAAAACTTCATAAATGCCTAATCCAAAGGCACGAGTGAGTGAATCTGCAACTGCGAAAGCGATTACAACATACCAAAACTATATGTCCAAATGTCACATCCTGTAAAGCGGTGAATTGCCAAAAACTGAAACAACTCCCAATGCAACTGTAAGACAAGTTTAAAATGCCGAAAACATACAATAAATGTTTTGGACATGTTGCAATACAATGCCCTAGTATGAGACTTATATACTAAACAAATGCAAACAACCTAAAGTGTATGCTGCCTAACATTTAAACATGCCCAACGGGTCTAAAACATGCATATATACATCCATGTGCTAAAGATACATTCAAAATAGCAGTCAAATAAGTGTTGCAAGCAATCAACTCAACCTACAACATGCTTTCTGCTATTATCTCCAACTGATCAAATGAGTTCAAGTCCTCTAGACAACTCACACAGCATAAAAAGGAGATTCAAAAACATAGAGTTATCAAAAGTGAGAATTGAAAAACTTCATATGGTAAACCTGTCTTGAAGTGTTCCCACCAATTCTAATCTACATCTTATCAAATTTTGTTCATTCCCTTAGATGAATTCTTAACCATGCTTTGCAAAAAGAATGTAGTGATAATCCACTTAACCATTTCTTTCTTCCTAGTGAAATTGATTTCCTTAGTGGATTCCTTATCAATTGCATATTGTTGACTTAACCTCTTAAATAGATTTTCACTTGTAGGTTTTACCTTATCCTGAGTTGTATTGTCAACTTCATTATGGATTGAATTAGCTTCATTAACCTTAGTGAGAGGTTTGTAAATCATCTTAATGTGAAGATGCATGAAGCTTAAAACATCTATCAATACTATGTCCACTCACTTTACAATGAGTACAAATATCCTTCTTAGGTGAGGGTCCCCTTTTGCCAATTCCCATTTTATCATGAAAATGGTATTTCAAACATGCAATCTACTTAAACAAAGCATTGCGTTTCCAACAAGTCTTAGCACTATGGTTATTCATCCCACAAAAAGTGCATGGAAATGATTGCATTATCTTCTATCCATTATATCCAAACTTCTTAAAAGTATCAATTGGATCAAAAGATTTAGTGTAAGAATCAGGAGGTGGAATCTCAATACCTCTTTTACCTTTACACCTTTGAACTAGTGGCTTAAAACCTTCGCTATTGGAATCTCGTCTTCCTTTAGCCATGGAATAAACTTCTCCATCGTCCACCTACACACTAGTATAACCCAAACCTGCATAAAGAGGTCTATGCTCAACCTGAATTGGGTTAGTTATACCTTGGCTATCTCTACCAAGTCCTCCTCCATTATAACCCATTTTAAACAACAATTTAGATCTTATGCCCTTAGTGTATCTTTCAAAATCACCAAAAATAATATTAGTAGAATCTGAATCTGATATGGCAGAAGAAGATGAAGATTTCTGTGGTGAAAAACTTACATTGCACTCAGTCATAGCTTATGCATCTGAAGTTGAAGGCTTTACCTTTTCACACTCACCACATTGCAATCTAATCAAGAGCTCATCTTTGGATTCAAGCTCTAATTTTAACTTTGCCACTTGCAATTCAAGTGCAAATTTTTGGCATCTCAAGATTGCGTTTTCATCTTTGATGACCTCAATCTATGACAACTTGCCCATGGTTTCTTGCAAACACACTAATTCCACACTGCACACTACAATATAATCAATCTGCAAACCAATAATCCAACTATTATGGAAGGAATTGTCAATACACAATTCGAAGCAAAACCTACATTCAACTGCTCTGATACCAACTTGATCCGTAAACACCACTGAAAAACTCTAAGTGAAGTTTTAAACATACGGATTCTGAATTTTATCAAACTTACAAATTCTCAAAAATACTCAAAATAACTTACAAGTTGTTTAGCAAAATATTCTCGGTTATTGAATTGGATTAGAATTGTCAAAAAAGACTGATATCTTCCATTCACCAATAAAAACCAGATTTTGTTTTAAAAATTAAATGTTGTAAATTGTCAGTTTTTTTTAAATATTGCATGAGTTCGTGATTAATTAAAAATAGAATACATGAAAATAAAACATGCAATCATGACAAATTACCACATGAAATTGATAACAGAGTTTGGCATTGATTGCCTATGTTTCTGGGTCTGCCCAATAGTGAGGACCATTTCTATTAAATTTGTGCAACAAATGGCTTACAAATTCTTGAAAACACTATACAACTTCCCTCAAGGCTGAGCTCTGTCCAAGAATTCCACCTTCGTTGATAAACTCAAGCTCGATCACACAGAATCCTTCCTCAGTCTTCAATCCCCTTCCGAAATTGCTTTTGTCCTTCATTCAATCTATTGGTATATCCAAATAATAATAACATTCTCTTTTTAATTACAAAACATAATTAAAAAGGCTTAACTTCTGTGTATAAGGTCAGATATTGGAGAAAATCCCATTAGATAGCTATCTCCAAGCTTAAAACAAGCTCTCGGCCTCTTAAAATAAAACACAGTCAGAAATCCGTCTCAAAACAAGTAAAAATAACTCTCTTCTATAACATTTCAGCCACTGTGGCTGAAGCGGTCAAGGCGCTTCCCTTTTACACTGGAGGTCAAGAGTTTAGAACCCCTTCCTCCTTTCTAGGTGCCTAGGGAAGCGGCCAAGGGCATGGCATGCTTCATGGGCACGCTTTGCATGAAGTTTGAATTTTTCCTCCTTGTTTTTTGGCGCCTTGTTATTTGAAATCTTCCTTGGGTGGCGTGGAGTTTGAAATTTTCAAATAACATGTGTTAAATAACACCTAACCAAACTTTTTGCCTCCTAATTATTTTCCACGTGTCAACCTTCCATTGGTCCACGTGTCGCATGTAAATAATGCCACGTCACTTGTCGACACCAATTTTTTACCTGTCGAACCAAAACTTCAACGGCCCATAACTTTTGCATACGGTGTCCGTTTTTCGAACCATGAAAAGCGTCGAAAATCTCTTGATGAGCTCTATGCTGTGAAATAATTTAAACTCTAATTTTAAACCTTTTTCAAAACCAAATTTCTGATCACACCTCCCTAATGGAAGGCTTTTGGTCTCCAAAAGTCTAATATCCCCTGAAATCTTATAACTGGTCTACTGCATCCATGAAAATAGAACCCAATCATAACAAGAGGTATAAACAATTGCATTAAAATGATTCACAATCACACTGCATAAATGCCTAATCCAAAGGCATGAGTGAGTGAATCTGTAACTGCAAAAGTGATTACAACATACCAAAACTGTCTGTCCAAATGTCACATCCTGTAAAGCGGTGAATTGCCAAAAACTGAAACAACTCCCAATGTAACTTATAAGACAAGTTTATAATGCTGAAAACATACAATAAATGTTGTGGACATGTTTCAATACAAAGCCCTAGTATGGGACTTATATGCTAAGCAAATGCAAACAACCTAAAGTGTATGCTGCCTAACATCAAAACATGCCCAAAGGGTCTTAAAAATGCATCTATACATCCATGTGCCAAAGATACATTTAAAATGGCAGTCAAATAAGTGTTGTAAGGAATCAACTCAACCTACAACATGCTTTTTGCTATTATCTCCAACTGATCAAATGAGTTCAAGTCCTCTAGACAGCTCACACAGCATAAATAGGAGATTCAAAAACTTAGAGTTATCAAAAAGTGAGATTTGAAAAACTTCATATGGTAAACCTATCTTGAAGTGTTCCCACCAACTCTAATCTACATCTTATCAAAGCTTGTTCATTCCTTTAGATAAATTCTTAACCATGCTTTGCAGAAAGAATGTAGTGATAATCCACTTAACCATTTCTTTCTTCCTAGTGAAATTGATTTCCTTAGTGGATTCCTTATCAATTGCATATTGTTGACTTAACCTCTTAAATGGATTTTCACTTATAGGTTTTACCTTATCCTGGGTTGTATTTTCAACTGCATTATGGATTGAATTATCTTCATTAACCTTAGTGAGAGGTTTGTAAATCATCTTAGTTCTAACATTACTTGACTGTGAAGATGCTTGAAGCTTAAAACATCTATCAATCCTATGTCCACTCACTTTACAATGAGTACAAACATCCTTCTTAGGTGAGGGTCCCATTTTTCCAATTTTGATATTATCATGAGAATGGTCTTTCAAACATGCAATCTGCTTAAACAAAGCTTTTGGTTTCCAACAAGTCTTAGCACTATGGTTATTCATCCCACAAAAAGTGCATGGAAATGATTGCATTATCTTCTGTCCATTATATCCAAACTTCTTAAAAGTATCAATTGGATCAAAAGATTTAGTGTAAGAATCAGGAGGTGGAATCTCAATACCTCTTTTACCTTTACACCTTTGAACTAGTGGCCTAGAACCTTCGCTATTGGAAGCTCGTCTTCCTTTAGCCATGGAAGAAACTTCTCCATCATCCACCTGCGCACTAGTATAACCCAAACCTACATGAAGAGGTCTATGGTCAACTTGAATTGGGTTAGTTATACCTTGGCTATCTCTACCAAGTCCTCCTCCATTATAGACCATTTTAAACAATAATTTAGATCCTATGCCCTTAGTGTATCTTTCAAAATCACCAAAAACAATATTACTATAATCTAAATCTGAAATGGTAGAAGAAGATGAAGATTTTTGTGGTGAAAAACTTACACTGCACTCAGTCATAGTTTCTGCATCTGAAGTTGAAGGCTTTACCTTTTCACACTCACCACATTGCAATCTAATCAAGAGCTCATCCTTGGATTCAAGCTCTGATTTTAACTTTGCCACTTGCAATTCAAGTGCAAATTTTTGGCATCTCAAGATTGCGTTTTCTTCTTTAATGACCTCAATCTGTGACAACTTGCCCATGGTTTCCTGCAAACAACTGATTCCACACTGCAGACTGCAATATAATCAATCTTCAAACCAATAATCCAACTATTCTGGAAGCAATTGTCAATACACAACTAGAAGCAATCCCTACATTCTAACCGCTCTGATACCAACTTGATCCGTAAACACCACTGAAAAACTCTCAGAGAAGTTTTAAACATACGGATTCTGAATTTTCTCAAACTTACAAATTCTCAAAAATACTCAAAAGAACTTGCAAATTGTTTAGCAAAATATTCTCGGTTATTGAATTGGATTAGAATTGTCAAAAAAGACTGATATCTTCCATTCACCAATAAAAAATAGATTTTGTTTTAAAAATTAAATGTTGTAAATTACTTGACTGTGAAGATGCATGAAGCTTAAAACATCTATCAATCCTATATCCACTCACTTTACAATGAGTACAAACATCCTTCTTAGGTGAGGGTCCATTTTTGCCAATTCCCATCTTATCATGAGAATGGTCTTTCAAGCATGCAATCTTATTACTATGGATAGGGGGAGCAGACGGGGGGAGGGGGGGGGGGGGGGGGGGGCGGGGGGTGTGTGCTTAGGGATAGATAGTGTAAGTAAATTACTTAGATGGTTCACAATAGTAGAATAATATATGGTATAATTAAGAGTAGAATAAGTAGATCCACAATAATAATTGGCAAAAGAGAATAATAATTCAATATTATGACTAAGCCACTTTGTGGGTAAAACCTCCACTACAATGAAATAAGAACATAATTCACAATATGATGATAAAAGACTAACCACTACCTCCTAAATACACTCTACTTAGCCATGGTTATTCCATAGGCTGACCATACTAAGAATATCAAGAATTACAACAAGCCAATATGAATATTTGTAAGCCATAAGTCATCCACACATATCCCTAGATGCACTATAGTTTAATTAAATAACATGTCCCTCCACTTAAAAATAATGTTGTCCTCAACATTGAATCAAACCAAGATGTTTCTGTAGGAATGCTTCATCCTCCCATGTATTTTCTGAATGTAGGTTTTTTTGTTTGATCAAATACTACTTAATGGCGCTAGTCTACAATTACTTAGTGCACATGTGAAGTATCTCCTCAAGCTCTATAATGACTTTGCCTTATTCATATAGTTTAATTAAGTCAGTCTGAGTGGAAAATTTATGTCCAATTACTTTTTTAGGCAAGATACATGGAATACTAAATGCATATGAGTAGTTGGGGGTAATTATGACTGTTAAGCCACACTACCAATGTTTGCAAGATCTAGTAAGGGGCATAATACTTAGGTGATAGCTTGTTAAAAATATTTATTTTTCTTTAGATATATCTGCTTATATGGTTGAAAACAAACAAAGACCCAATCACCTATGTCAAAATGCCACTCACTGCAATGTTGATCTACTTGATACTTAAGTTGATTTTGTGTCATTGATAAAATCTCTCAAAACTCACATCTTTTATTGATGGTGAATGTGTTCCTCAAAAATTAAAGTGATGGATGGGGGTGATACCTATATAATTCTATAAAGGGAGACATCTTAGAAGAAGTGTTATACCACCATTAATCAAGTGGCATCCAATGAACTCATTTGTCCTATTTGTTAGAAATAAAATAGTGAAGATACCCTTTGAGACATTTATTGATAACTTTATTTATCCATTAGATTGAGGATGATAGGATGAGTTATACTCCAACTAAATACCCAAACATGAAAAAAAAATAGTCCAAAAATTACTAGTAAATATGGGATCTTTGTCACGTACAATGATCTTTAGAGTGACATGTAATTTGTAAATAGTATTGAAAAAATAAAAACTACTATACTGGGAATAAATTGTTTTGATAAGGAGAAAAAATGACCATACTTGGTGAGTCAATACACAACTACCATGATAATATTTTTGCCCTTAGACCTTGCTAACACCGTAATGAAATCCATGAAAACCTCTTCCCAATACTAGCTAGGGATGGATAAAAGTTGCAAAAGACCTGGGGCCTTAATGGTTTCACATTCATTTTTTTGGCATACCATACATTTGGCCACATATTTATGAACATCCCCTTTGAGTCTTTCTTAAAAGATAAATTACTTGATTCTATGATATGTTTTCAAAAATCCTAAGTATCCTCCAAGTGGAGAGGCATGAAGTTTACAAAGAATTTTATAGTTGAGGAGAGAAGGCTTGCAAAGGTATAATCTATCTTTATACCGTAATGTGTTCTCCTTCCATGTAATTTTTTTAGATTCATTATAACCCTACTGAAGATTTTGAATCAAATCCTTTGTAGCATTTTAATTCTTCTATTTTGATCTTGCTTCCTCTAGCCAATCTGTATGCCACATGGTTATGGTGCATAATAATGCCTCAACTGATTCACCTCATCGAGAGAGGGCATCTATCACCAAATTTTCTTTTCTTTTCTTATACACTATTTCAAAATCATAACCTAACATTTTAGTCACCCATTTTTCTTGTTCTTCAGATGAAAATCATTACTTCAAAATATATTTAAGGCTATCATTATCAGTCTTTACCTAAAATTGATGACCCATCAGATATGTTTTCTATTACTTCACTACATGCAGAATAACCATCATCTCTTTCTCATATATTGATTTGAGGTAATTTTTCCCCTTAAATTGACAACTTTCAGATTTTAGTGGTTTGCCTTCTTACATGAGTACATGCCCCATATCATATCTTGATGCGTCATACTCCACAACAAAAGTTTTTGAAAAATCAGGGATAGATAAAATTGGATTTTTTTTACATAACCATTTTCAATTGTTCAAATGCCTTGGTACCTAAATAAATCTAATAGAAGAAGTATTTCTTCAACAAAGAGGTGAGTGGTGTTATAATGCTACCATAATTTATGACAAATCTACACTAGCAACTAGTTAGTCCCATAAATCCATAGAGGTTCTTGAGGGTCTTGGAAACATGCCACTCCATGATTGCTTGGATTTTATTAGTATCAAATTTCACTCCTTCATGTGAAACAATGTGACCTAAGTACTCCACCTCTTAGACACCAAAATTACATTTGGAAGGTTTGGCATAAAGCTAATGTTGTTTCAAAACTAAAAGCACCTATTTTACATGCTTCAAATGGTCTTCCCAATTTTTATTGTGGATGAAGATATCATCAAAAAAAACTATCACAAACTTTCTCAAAAATGGACTAAAAATAGTATTCATCAAACTCTGAAATGTAGATGGTGCATTTGTGAGGCCAAAAGACGTGACCATAAATTCATAATGGCCTTCATGAGTTTTAAAATATGTTTTAGGTGTATCTTCATTATGGATGCAAATCTCATGATTTCTAGAGTGAAGATCCAATTTGGTAAAATAAATAGCACCATGTAATTCATCTATAAAATCATCAATTACTAGAATAGAAAACTTATCTTTGATGGTGTATTTTTTGTTTTATTTATCGTCTTAGCACATCCTCCAATTTTCATCCTTCTTCCACACCATGACCACCGAAGGGGAATATTCACTTTGACTATGTTGAATGATTCCTGCTTCCAACATCTCTTGTACCATATTTTTAATTTCACTCTTTTGGGCATAGGGATACCTGTAGGGTCTGATATTGGGTGGTGTACTTCCTAAAACGAGTTTGATGGCATGATCATGTGCATGAATTGAAGGAAGTCCTTTTAGCATGTCACCTAAAATAATAGAATGGTCATCCAACACCTTTCACAAATCAAGATGTGTAGACTACTTGGTTGGTTAAAACTCCATGGAAAATAAGCATTGCATAAAACTTTCTTCACCTTTTCTGAGAATCTTCATCATATGGTGGGAACTAACCAATTGTGGATATTTAACCCATAATACATGTAGTACTAAATTCCATTTTTTTTAAATGGAACCTCATGAATAATTCCTAGAAATTCATCTCATTAGTGCCCAAAGTGGTGATCTATTACACTCCTAAATAATGTCAGCTCCTTCCATGAGAATAGAAAAGATATATGAATCTAACAAATAGTCTCCCATAGTAAGTTTAATACTATTATATTTTCTATAATAGTTGATCGTAACACCATCTACCATCATGAATTAAAAGTTTGGAGCTGGATAAATAAAATAATTCAAATGAGCACCCAATTTACTATTGATGAAGTTATGTATACTACCAAAATCAATTAACACAGTCATCTTTTATTTATTCAAAAACCCCATGACCTTAAGATTTTGAGGATTACTAATGCCTAAAAGTACAAGATAGGAAATAGTAGGTTATTAATCTTTAGATTCATCCTTAGGTTCTTCTAAACCTTCTATTCAAGCCTCCTCATCTTCTTCTTCATCATTTGTACCATAAATGTAAAACAAACATATTTTCAAAAAATTTATGCCCTTTGATCCATTTTCTATCACAATAAAAACATAAAGCTTTTGCACACTTTTATTCCACTTATTGAGGTGTCAATCTGGTAGGCTAATGAAATGATGGTGCTAAAAAGGTGCATTCACAAACATTGATGAAATGTCTTCATTTGATTCTCTTTTTCCTCAACCATGTGTGCCTTTGGTATGGCCTCAAATACAGTACTAGTATGAAGAATGCAAACCACTAGTTGGATGTTATATTTGAGGCCACCTAAAAATAGGTTAGTCAAATTTTTCTTAGTGATGTCTACCACACATAAGAAGAGATTCTAAAATTGATGAATGTAATCCTTGATAATCTCAATTTGGCCTAACTTGGACAGATGAATAAAATAATTTTTAAAGATATTATTATGATAGTGGAGCTATAACTCTTCAAAAAATACTAACCATTAAAATGGGACACAATTCTTATTCTTTTGAGCACATAACCAATGATACCAAATGAATGGCTCAGTTTTCAGATAGAGAGAGGCCATAAGCACTTTTTACAAACATGGAGTTTGATGTAGATCAAATAAAATTTCAATTTGTTTGAGATAAGTGATTGGATCTTGTGTAGGTCCACTTTTGGCAATATTGGCTTAGGGACAAAATTGGTATTGGTATTGTTTGGAGTAGGAGAACCAAACTAAAGTGGTGGAGGATTATTTTGCAGTGGCTGATCTAACAAATTGGCCAATTTCCCATATATTTGTTATAATTGATCCTTCAAAATATCTAAGTCCTCTCTCAAACCTATAATCTCCCCTTAAACCGTATCAAAATCATATTTTTCACCATGCCCTACAATTTTAACTTAAGTTGTTAAACTACCTCTGAAATAGATGGATCAAAAGTTTTAGATTTTATGATGTCCTTGTGAGGAGTTTTTAGAGTTTCTTGCCCTTTCCTATGGCCATGAGTGTTTGGACTAGCCATGCACAAACCTTAAGAGGGTTTCAACCCCAGAAAAATGTGCCAATGAAATGCACCATTGCGATCATCTCACCGAGATGAATCCAATGACTTCTATTATACACAAGGGTGAAAATTTTTGACCCAAAAAATTATATGGGTAGAATATACCATTCTAATCAACTCAAAGATGAATCCAATGACTACTAATTTACACAAGGTAAAAAATTTCTAGACATATTTTTTTAAATTAGAAAAAATGTTTTTTATTTTTTTGTAAAAAACCTCATGAATAAAATTGTGATGATGAAAAAAATCAAATCCTCCTGCATCACAGTTATATTTTTTGGACTTCTGGTGTTCATGACACTAGATCTAAAAATAAATGCACCATAGAAACTTGCCCAAATAGATGCTCTAATACCACTTATAAGTAAATTAATTAGATGATTCACAATATTAGAATAATATTGAAATAATTAAGAGTAGAATAAGTAGATCAATAACAACAATTGGTGAAAGAGCAGAATACTTCAATATTATGACTGAGCCACTTCAAGGGAACAACCTCCACAATAATATAATAAGAATAGAATTCATAATATGATGATAAAATACTAACCATTACCTCCTCTATATACTCTAATTATCCATGGTTATTCCATAGGTTGACCATACTAAGAACATTGAAAAACGTAACAAGCTAATATGAAGATGTGTAAGCCATAAGTATGCCACACATATCCCTAGATGCACTATAGGTTAATGGCATATCAAATGGTCAATGACTTGGGGAGAGGGTTCTCTTCCCTCTATTTAATTCTAAAATTTAATATGGTATGGATTGAACTTAAAAGAGAGGGGAGATGCCAGAGGAAAGATGATGGTATCTGGAGGAGAGCTTGGTATGTGGGGGAAGGTAGATGACTTATGGGAGAAGAGTGGGATGTAGGGAGTAAAATGGAAGAAGGATACTATGTTTCCTTTTGGGGGAAAGAAATAGAACAAAATTTTGGCTCAAACTTTGTTTTTTTCCTTAGATTTTTATACAGTTATCTATTGGTTTAAATCTCCCTTTATTTTGGGCATAACCTTATTTTTGTAGGATATTTTTGGTACTAATTTATGAGGAGTAGTATATAATGGTCAAAAGAAGGGGTATTTTGGGTGCTAGGAATGGTATACTTGGGGTTTTTTAAAATTTCTATGGAGAAAAACAAGTTAAAATAAAGGAAACAATGTATTCTACCCCTAATCACAAGCAGTGGTAGAATGCTCTGTATACTCAAGTTAGGAAAGAAATAGTAAATGTATGAATGAAACTATGTTCCTCTTGAATTCAAGTTCAAATAAAAATATTTTGAACAAGGGAGAGATGGAGAGGAAGATGGTGTAAGGTAAAGAATGGTAGGAAACTAGTAGTGAATGGTAGAAATTCAATATGTAAAATTCTACACTTTCACCTTATTCAAATAATTTTAGTTGGGGTTGAATAGATAATAAAAATCCTTCCCATATATACTTTAAAAAAATTATATTAAGCTTCTTATTGCGATAATTCTAGGTCTAATTAAATAAAAAATTGAGTCGTCATATCTTGCCTTTTTATGATATAAGATGCTAGGTGGTTTTCTTATTTGTTGAGGATTGTTGAGTCATCTTGGGATATGGTGTTCCCTATTATTGAATTAAATATATTAAACAACTAGTTTTATCCTTTTAGGTTTAAATAAATCTCATTTATGCATTGAAATCAAGTCATCATACCCTATTTTATGATCTGTTTAACTTGAGGGTTTTGATTCATGATTTGATGCACGAAAAATGATTTTGGTCTCTTAAATTTTCAAAGGAATAAATTTATATTTGGTTAATGGGTTCATTCGATATGAAACTTTAACTGGTTCTTTTTCTTTTGATGAACTGGTTATTCATGTTTTCCTTGAATAGCTTGATTCTATTATAAATATATTTATGTGGTGTTGATTGGAGATCTTCTATGTGTTTACTTTGAATGACACAACTCTATTATGGTTTTATTAAAGATATCTATTTGTTTTATATACTATTCAACCTATGGGGATATGCTCGAATCCCTATTAGAATCATTAATTTATAACAAGGGTATGACTTTAAAAAATATAAAACCATTATAGAGGTATGTTGTTTTTGTTAAAAATGTTTGACCTAGTTTTTAGATTTGGGGATCATATGAGGTCATGAGACCTCATGATCATCCCCCAAATCCATTATATCAATTCATGACTTAAAATTATTTTTAGTCATGACGATTACTTGAATCATTGATTTATTATTATAGGAATTTGGTATATGGATGGAAGTCATGATGAATGCTCTTACTCTTCTATATGTGTTAGTTATTTTTAATTTATTAAATTATTCGACTGTGTCTTTGGCTAAGTATAACTTGTTTGAGTTATATGTTTTTTGATTCATATCTTATTATTTGATTGTTTGATTCAACTTAAAGTCATTCCTAGACTAGGCTTAAATAACTAAGTTATAAATGTGTGCTTCTGAGCATGGGATATGGATTGGTAGTCAGGGTATTTATAGGTTGACCATACACTTAGAGGTTTTACAAGTTTGGTATTACTAATCATTTTGGACATGGATTTGGTTTGTAAATCCATCTTTATGACCTTTGACTAGCTTGTAGTGGATTATCCCCACTCTCAATTTTTAGAAATAACATTACTTAGTTATTTTTGTCTCATTTTGGGATGACATTTTTATTATTCACTTGATTTTTAAACACTCTATTTTTGTGTTGAGTCATCCAATGGCTTGGTAACCTTAGCTTGATTAGAATCCCCTTCCTAAACCCAGTTGTCAAAACTGCCCTCTGACTAATGGATGGGATGGTAAGGACCACCGATGGTTGGGCTCATAGGGTTGGTTGGGAGGGTTTGTTTGATATGGCTATATGATACTTGCACTCCTAGATGATCTCATGTACAGGTGTGATGTATTTGGTTACATGTTATTATATGTTGTTTATATGCCTTTTAACTTAGTTGTTTTATCACTTACATATAGTTTGTTTAGTGAATGTAGTTATAATCTAATTTCATTACTATTTTTAGTTTACTTATTCTTGGTAGTTATTATATGCCAACCTTAGCTTGGAAATAGAACATACTGAAAGAGGAGAACTAGGCTTCTATCGTTTCCATATGGTAAGATGTTGATGTTTCATTTATGGTTGCTAAATTTTAATCATTAATATATGCACTTTGGGTTTTACCTTTATTATTATTATTATTATTATTATTATTATTATTATTATTATTATTATTATTATTATTATTATTATTATTATTATTATTATTATTATTATTATTATTTAGTACATTACATTGTTATTATTATCATGTTGATGAAATTGGTAGCTAATCCTATGCATGGTTATCATAGTGTCGTTTCTTTAAATAATTTTATATAATGCTTATATAGTCCCATGACAAGGGTTTTATATGGTTAGCATGAGTAGAGTCTTACATATGTAGATATATTTCTTATTTTATGGTGATTTAAGCATACACAAGCATGTTGGTTTAACTCTTATTGGGAAAGAAGTTACCTTGAATGGATATTCATTAATGAGCTACCTAACTATTTCCTTCTGGTATATATGTATTTATGATTCTCTCTTATAGGAAGCTTAACTATGGAGGTAGCATGTGTATATAAAAATCCTTTTCTAGTTTGATTTTAGCTTGCTGTGAAATATTGGAAACAAGGTTTAGTTGACTCTTGTTGTTGGCAATGAGGGAAACCCGAAAGGAATTATTCTTTCCATTCTTGGTCTTATATGGCTGAGTATAAAGGTGTGTAGATTTATTATTAAACAACCTATTCTTGTTGGATTACCTTTCATAGTTTCATCCCTATTTGCCTTGCTAGAATTAATAAAATTATGAACTTATACATATACTAAGGTTTACTTAGTATTTATATAAGTTGTATTCATTCTTGGAATGAATTATTAAACACGTAGATGGATGGATGGACTTATTGTAATGTCATGATGATGGAAAGTGATCATAAGTTACTTGTATTATGAAATAGCATTTATTCATTCATGCTTAATGTTCATGCGAATGAAATAAGGTTTAACATATTCTTGGACCGCTCTTGTGGGCTGGATATATATATATATCTGTGTGTGTGTGTGTGTGTGTGTGTGTGTGTGTGTGTGTGT
>JARHVA010008696.1:355000-437384 GCA_037957365.1 Torreya grandis | reverse complement strand
ACAAATCCATGGAAAGTTTGGTTTGGTTAAGAAAGAAGACAAAGAGAGCTGTCTTGAGCTAGTTGATATGAGGAGTTATGAGTCCACAAATATGGACATGAGAGAGATAGAAAAAGAATGTAAGTGACGATAAATAGTTTTCAAAATAAGGAAGGCATATCACCTAGGAGAGTGCTCCAACAAAAGGAAAACCAAAATAAGCAAGGAAACCAAGCCTATGAGAGAGAAGACATCAAGATATTGTTTGAGATTGCATTTAAGATGGATGAGAAGTGGTTTGGAAAAGATACTAATCAAGTGAATAATATTGAGACTGAAATGTACAATGAGGCAACCCAAGAGAGAACCATGAAGGCTCCAAATGTTGTTTCTAATATGGTGTTTTATGATCTAAGTGTAGGTAAGGAGCATGAAGACAATATAAAAGGTTGGAAATTGAATAAAAAATTAGGTAATTAGGTTCAATAAGTTAAAACACAGCCCATTCAATAAATATCTTTCCAAGGAATGAATATTAAAATAAAATAATCAAGTTCCATAGTGCAAAATGGAGTGAAAGAGCAAAATTTGGAACAAGTGAAGGATATGGACAAGGTAAAGATATATAGACAAGTACAAGAATGGTTGCATTAGTATGAGAGTAAAGAAATTAAAGAATAAGACAAAGAGGAGAGCAGTCATAGTGATGATACACAACAACAAACAAAGAGTATATACAAGCATGAGGCAAACAAGAACCAAGAAGATGTTGAATGTGAAATGGAATGGGTAGAAAAAGAAGTATGAATGAAGAAATAAGACTTCATACTTGTAGTAGTGATTGATAATGGAAGTAAGGAGAAGGTTGATTGGGTTCTAGAAGAGGAAGACTGGGACATACCTACAATGTAAGAAGAAGATAGCAACAACTATGTTTTGTTTGACAATTTTGTTTCATGTGTAGGTATGTTATTCAAGGATATGAAATAAAGAAGGCCTAAATGTGGGGCCCAAGAACATGTTAAACTCTATGAGAGGAAAGTAGAAGATGATACCTTCTATGAGGAGGTTTATTGCAATTAGATAAGAACATACACCAAGTGGATCACCAAAACACTTGTGGCAACATTTCTTTTTAGCTTGGTAGCATGATGTAGGGGAATCCCATGAGGACCTCAAAATGGGTTCAATTTTGTTTTAAGTTAGTCAAATAGTTTTCTCATAGGTTTTAGTGGTCATATATAGTCCTTAGGTGGAGTCTAGACAGTGATAAAATGCATAAAATTTGAATTATTGGTTTTCCTACCAAAAGCATTATTTGAATTTTTAAATCTTGTAAGCCTTTGCAAGGACTATTATAAACTTGTGAATATGGTAACATGTTAAATAGATACATGTCAAAGGAGTTTTGGAACTTTATAAAGTTTATCAAGTGATCATAATTCTAAGTTTATGGTTCATATATGTCATTTTATGTAAATCATGAATATGCAATGTAACCAAAGAGACCACTAGAGGGAAAGATTCAAAAAGTAGTTATGAACCTTTATAGGCATATTGGATTTAGGTTTTGAAGGAGGGATGGTTATTTCATTTGAAGTAGTTGAATGAAATAAAATACAAGCTTGTAGGAAGGGGAGTTTGATTGTTGTAATCCCTATTTTAAATGAATATAAATAGACACTGATTTGAGGTCTTTGATTATGTTGTTGAATGCATATGTGTTTTGATTGATGAAAGAATGGAATTGATAATTGATTTAAAGTGTGATTTAATGTTAGTATATGTGTGTTTGAAAATGAACCTCGAATATTTAAAGATCAGAGAGAGAACCCTGTTGAAATTATTACAAAGTGCAGACCTTGTTTTGATGTGTATTTTGCCTGTTTATAGACTGATAGTTCAAGTGGGATGATTTCATAACAATATTGATTTATATTCAAAACTTTTATTAAGGATATATAATTTATTAGATATATGTGTGTACAAGGAATAATAACAAAGATCATCTGGTATTCATACTTTGTTATGAATAGAACCCTATTCTTGAAGTATTTGGTTGTGTTATAGGTTGTATTTGTCAATAATTGCTAAATTAATGTTAATAGGAAATGTTTTAATAGTTCCTAAATAATTTTATTATTAGAATAAATTATAGTCTTCAATAATAAGTGTGGAAATCATTGTGTTCTTAGTCATATACATTAACAACCCCTATTTCTTGTAGTTGCTTATGGTCATAGTGGATTGTGCATTGGAATTTTGAAAGGATAAGATCAAAGAATCAATTTTCCTAGGATTTAAAATGTCCTGATAATTATATGTGATTATATAAAGTGTTTTTATGACTTTTTTCTAATCAATAATGTGGTATAAGTTTAAAAACCATGGCACAGTCCTGTAGATGGTTTTTTTATTTACACAATCAAGTATATCTTGAGAAGGAAACCCTTAGTAGAATATTCAAAAGTCAGATCCAATATTTGGAAAGGTTGTAATAGGTCAAGAAAGACATAATAAATATTTCAAAATTAATTGAAAATTATCAAAATGTTCTTTATTGCATTTTGATATTGCTCAGCTGAGACAAAGGACATATAAGCCCTAACCTAGGGTTTAGAAAGAATAGAGAGATTCCACTAGCCAAATTGAGTGAAGATTGGTGAAAAGATCAGGGAGAACATGTGTGAAGAGATTTTGAAGTCTAATTTTAAAGAATGTGCCTCTATGTATGGATATTAGAGATTGTGTGCATAAAAAAACCTAGGAGACCTAATATGGGTAAACAATAAACTTTAGAGCATTGGAAAAAGTGACTTAAAGAAAGATTTAAGGATTGTAAATTTGTGGATAGATAGAGTAAAATAGAGGTTATCTAAAATAGTTGATTTTTTTCCACTTGACATCCATATAGACCATATAAATCAAAGAAATCTCCAAAATAGGGTTAGTAGAAATGTGTAAAGGGTATGCAGAGTTGGTTTGAGAGTGAATTATTACTTAAAGAAAGTTTTGGGTTGACTAAGAAGTACTAAAGTGTTATAAATAGAATGATTCAAAGGTCTAAAACTATAAGTGATCCTTTAAACCCTAAAACCTTAGTTGTATATTGAATGAACGAATAAAATGAGCCACTACAAGTGAAATGAATCATTGACAAGAGTCAGTACCAAGACAATAGTGGTGTATGCTCTACATCATTATCGTAGGAGAGACACTTGGGTGCATCAGTGACTTTGCATAATGATAGGGTGGGGTCCTACATTTTCAAGACCTACTTTATCATCTCACTAGAGGCGGTAGCTGACAATTACTATAACACAATTTATTAGATAATTTAAGACGTAATAATGTGTTTATGTACTAAATTATGGCCACAAATATTCTTAATTATTTAAGGGTAGTATGCAAATTTGTGGCAAGGTGGAAAATTATAATAGGGTGGGAAATTATATTATATTATATTATAACGTGAAATATAAATATATTAATATTATATATAATATTAGTTAATAATATATAAAATATTATATATAAATATATATTTGATTTATTATTTTATTATTTATTATTCATAATTATACTATATTAATATAACACATTATTTTATTTAATACACTGAACCATGATATCACTTGGAAGGAGAACGCAAACATCAGTAGGCATTTGAATTCATTATTGGTGTATATTACCCTTTTAATCATACGGTGTGGGCACCCCCTTATACATGAGAACCCATATCAAACAATACAAAATTACATTATTTTTCTATACCAAATCACAAATTACCAAAATAAAAAAATATATCCTTATCAGATAGACTCCATAAATTCATGGTGGACTCTCCCACAGAGGTCATATTCTCTTTTTATATAATTGTAGCTGCCCTACCATGAATGATAAAGTGGTATGATCAATCTATTAGATTAAATGTTTGAAGATAAAGGGTGGAAACATAGATGAGCCTAAAATAAACACACACATAACATACTTACCCTATGGACCCCTATTGACATGCATCTACTCCCCTAAAATATTCACAAAACTGTATACGCAATGGAAAAATATCTACCTTGAATCCAAGTCATGTGTACAATATGGGCCATCTGGTGTACAATATCACTTAAAATTCCTATTAGTACCCTTCACCAACTTCACCTAACTCACTTAAAAATAATCTATGTTCACATATATATTTTACTTTGTATTAGATTGTTCTATACCATGCAGATTTTCCAGTCTAAGATGATGCCACCTTGCAAGCTACAAACCTCTTTCCAATGAGTGTAAGTCATGTTAATCAATTATCTACCTTGAATCCAAGACTAGTGTATAATATGGGCCCTCTATGTACAATATCACTAGAAATTCCCTATTATTACCCCTCACCATCATTTCCCAACTCACTTAAAAATAATCCATGTTTGTATATATGTTTTAATTTATATTTGATTGATGTGTGTTATGTAGATTTGCCATTCAAATATTCTTCCACCTTGAAATATGCATATCCCTTCCTAATGGGTGTATTTCATTTCCATCAATTATTTACCTTTGATCCAAGTTTGGTGCAAAATATGGGCCCTCTAGGGTAGAATATCACTTGAAATTCTCTAATAGCCCACCACATAGTTGTACACTTAGAAGCTACATATGACTAGGGTGAGAGGTGTGTGCCTTGAATCAATTTTTGGAACAAAATAGGGGGATAATGATGTACATGTATACATAGTGAGTATATGACCATCTATTTAACCAACCATGTATTGAAGGTTGGATAAAGGTGTCATCAAAGCATGAAAGAAAGGGTAGGGTAATAAAGAAAATTCACATTTTCAAATGAATTGAAGAACATGAAAGTTATTATGTGCATCAACATGTGAACTATTAAATATATTTGGTGTTTATATGTGTTATATAATGTTTTTATCCTCATTCTTCCTTCTATGTGTCTTATCATCACTCATTTCCTGGGTTATAAAGATTCACTAGTTGAGATAATGGGTGAACAATTAATGATAATTTTATGGGGTGTCTGTAGAGTATTTTACTTCTTTAAAATTTGGAGGTCATTTCAGGTCACAAGTCCCACATTCCTAAAACTTCCCATGTTGGTGTTGGAAACAATGCAATTTTAAGCATCAAAAGTTTTTGGCATGCCTGGTGGGACAATATCTAAAGTTTCTTTCAAGATTATATGAACTAGAGAGCTACAAGGAGTCAGAGCTGTGGACTAGTAACAAGAGTTCAATCTGCTATGAACCTAGGTATTCTTTTACCACCATTAATAACTAATTCAAGAAGAAGGGTCAATAAATTTACAACAACACCAAGAGCAAACATGGGAGCACCTATAGCCCCAAGGAATTATGCAAATTGGAACACTGGTAGAGCTTTGATTCTCCTAGTAGCATCAGCCACTTGGGATCATATTCCAACAAATGCCTTGAAAGCTCTACCCAAATTCATTGGGGAAGATTTCATAACACCTAAAGAACATCTACAGGATGTGTCTGATGTCTGTGCAATACATGTGATCACACAATAGAATGTGGCTATAAGATTGTTAGCAGCTTCTTTTAAGGGAAAGGCTCTAAACTAGTACAAATCTTTGACCCAAAATACAATATCTACATGGGATCAACTTAGAGATGCTTTCTTTGCAAGATTTGAAGAAAAGGGTGATCAATCTTCTTTGTTGCAAAAATTGATTACTATAATAAGGGCACCACAAGAAGTAATGACTAATTTAAATTCAAGATTTCAAAAGACTTGGGAAAGAATTCTTGCTACTACAAGACCATTACTAGGTATGGATATTGTATTTTATCTTAAATCCTTAAATTCAGATATATAAGTAATGATTCAGTCACTTGGAGGTCAAACTCTACCAGAGGCCTATGACTATGTAGTCAGAGCTGAAAATAACTTAATAGATGCTGGAAAGTTGACCCCAAGGCCTCCTATGCCCATGTTTCTAGAGATTACCTTACCTTTGCCTCAAGAATCCCGTAATCTCATAGCCCCACCTATGGCTATGTATACATTTCCTCAACAACCTGTTAAATTACCTATCCCTATCTAGTCATCTGAGATGGATGATGTCAGAACATCTTAAGGACATTTTCTAATGAGATAATTAACCTAAAAAGATAGCAGAATCCTTATCCTAGACCCCAATATCAAGGCTACCAAGGAAATAGACCTCCACCACAGCCAAATCAATATCAGGGTCCTCAAAGGCAAACTAACCCTCAGCCATTGAACCAATTAGTTATAGTCCCTACACCCTCACAGACTATTCCCCCTAATCTAACTAGGGAGATTGTTCTAAGGCATAATAATTATGTAGATGGCACCAATTCCTGGTGTTGCCCTTGTAATAATGATCATGTGCCCAAAGATTGTCCCAGGGGTAATCTATAGCAAAAGATAGCAGAGAAAAGAGGAATGGATGGAAAATTTGCAAATACGTCTGACACTCAACCCTACCAATCCCCTGGTATGCAAAATTTAGTCCTGGTGGCTCAGATGCAAGGGATGTCCTTACAGTAAGAAGAAGAAATAGCCCCTAAGCATGCTTTGTTTTCATGGGTTGAAGATGAAGAGTCAATATTCTTAAATGAAGCTTCTACTTCTAAGAAGCCATTGGTACAATCAGATTACTACACTAGAGCCAAGAGAAGGATGATGGAATGGCCTGAAGTCACAAATAATGAAATTATGGGGATTCCTCCATTTCAAGGTCATCAAAACACAACTGCTAGAAAATAAATACCTCAGCTAGTGTAGAACCAAGTAATTTTTGGACAAGTTCAAGAAAAAGTAAGGTACCCTTATTATCCAAGAACCCAAACACTAGGACTAGTGAATGTGGTGGATCAGCTTAAGAAGACCCTAGCACATGTGTCAATATGGGACATGTTAGCTATTCCTAAGAGAAATACACTATTTCAAGAAGCTCTACAGGGCCAAGAAGTTCTTAAACATACTGGTACAAAAGGAGGACCTGTTGATAAGGAAAAGCTCAAAGACACGGTTCCTCTATAGACAACAACCCTTTTGAACAATGCACCAGAAGTAAGCAAATCCAAACCAGAGCCCTTCTATTTGACTTTGATATTTGGAAAGAAACTGTTACATAATGCAATGATAGACTCAGGGTCCAATATTATAGTAATACCTAAACAAATACAAATGCTTTAGAAATAAAGTATGAGCCACTTACTAGAGGAGTTATGCAGCTAGATGGGAAATCAGTGTAAATAATAGGGAAAATTAAACAACTCTCATTGCAATTGTATACTTGCCCTAATATAATTGTCAATAAAGATGTGGTAGTCATAGATATACCCCCTGTATTTGGCCTATGTTTATCCAGATATTTCACAGCCAAGATAGGAGGTTATATGTCACTTGATTGGTCTCACCTCATCCTAAGAACCAAATATGGTACAAAAATGAAAATACTATTTGATTCACTATCTAAGGATCACATCACCAATGAACCAACCCCAAAATTAGAGGTAGTTCATGCTATGCTGAATAAGGAAGAAAGGGTTTTTGTTGAAGAGTTAGGTGACTGGACTAAACATGACCAAGAGGAGGAAAATAACCAGTTGTTAACTATGATGCAAAGTGACCCATATAGAAATTATGACTCTACTGGTCTGGGCACTTATATCATATTTGATGAAGACCATGAAATCCTAAATGTTTTAAGGGAAGAAATGCCAAAGACTCAAGAATCTAAAAAGGACTCAGAAATCTAGACCTTAAATTTTGATGGGGTTAGAAGTACAAATGGTGCTGGAGCAGGAATTTGTCTTGTTGCTCCAAATGGTGAGATAATTTTAAGAGTTGTCTATTTCCAATTTTCTTGTACTAATAATGATGCTAAATATGAATCCTTAGTGCATGGGCTCATGTTAGCTAAGAAAAAGGGAGTAAAGAATCTGATAGTAAAAGGAGATTCATAACTAGTGGTGAAATAAATCAGAGAAAAGGCAATAGCCACAAATGTAAGGATGAGATCCTATAGACACAGAATTTGGGACATAATAGATGATTTTGAAGCCTTCAATATTGAAGTAGTTCTTAGAACCCAAAATTTTGAAGTAGATAAGATGGCACAGATTGGCTCACAGTTTGACCCAGCAACTGATCTATTAGTCAACAATGAGTCAGTCAGAGTTATAGTAAGGCCAACTATCCCAAACAATGATGAAAATTGGCAAGTCTTTGAAAATGATATTTAAGTACTCTCATTTTTACAATAGTCAAGGGAATTTGCTGATCAATTGCAACCCAAAATTGAAGAAGCATATGGAGACCAAATTATTCAATTAAAGACCAATAAGCTTCCCAAAGGCTTGATTACTTTAGAAAACCTATTTGATCCAGAAGATGTAAGCCTAGAGAAGAAAAGGTTTTGAGCAAATAAAATAGATTATTTTGAGATAAAAGTGAGTGAAGGGAGAAAACTAAAGATTGGAAATTCCATAACCCAAGAGGAAAGGGAAAGACTAATTGACTTGTGTGAAAGATATGATAGAGTAATATCCTGGACCTATGAAGACCTTCATGGCTATAACAGAGACATCATTCAGCACACCATAGAACTGACTGAAGGATCTAAGCTAGTTAGACAAAAGTAGAGGACAATAAATCCAAGGATTGAACCTCTAATGGTGGATGAGTTGCAAAAACTCTTAGAATCTAAAATAATTTTTCCAATCGAACACTCAACCTGGGTATCCAATCTAGTACCAATCAGAAAAAAGAATGGTGATATAAGGCTCTATGTGGATTTTAGAGGCCTAATTAAAGCATCTATAAAAGATCACTATCCCCTACCCTCTATGGAATAAATTTTACAGACTGTGGCTAGATCAGAGAGATTTTACTTGCTAGATGGTTTCTTTAGATACAATCAGATTTGGTTGGTTGATGAAGACCAACACAAGACTACATTTACTACCAAATGGGGAACATTTTCATATGCCAAGATGCCATTTGGCCTGTCAAATGTTGGAGCCACTTTTCAAAGAGAAATGGATGTATAATTTAGAGAGCTCATAAATAAAATCATTCTGATTTATCTTGATGATCTCACTATTTTTTCCAAGAATGTTGTTGGTCATTTTGATCATCTGGAATCTATTTTTAGGAAGTGTCAAGAGTTTGGAATATCCCTGAATCCCAAGAAGTGTATCTTTGTAGTACCTCAAGGCAAACTATTGGGACATATAGTATCCAAAGAAGGAGTCTCTATAGATCCAGAGAGAGTCGTAGCCATAATGAACTTGTCCCTGCCAGTAAATAAGAAGGTAGTTCAGTCCTTTTTGGGAAAGATTAATTTTTTTAGTTGGTTCATATCAAACTTTGCAGGCCTAATGAGACAAGTGACACTCTTATTAAAGAAATACCTGGTGTTCAAGTGGACTACAAAAAGAATACAAGCTTTTGATGAGGTCAAGAAAGCAATTTCAATAGCCCCAGTACTTAGTACCCCAGACTTCTCTAAGTCTTTTATAATGTATGTTTATGGAGGAGAGTTCAGTGTTGCTACTGTCCTAACACAAAAAGATGATCAACAAGAGGGAGAATGCCCAATAGCCTTTTTCTCAAAGACTCTTAGGGAGTATGAAGCCAGATACAACTTTGTGGAAAAATAGGCATATGTTATTGTTAGGTTGTGGAGCTAAAAGCTTCACTGATGCAGACATGGAGGAGGGTGCAGAAGGGTTGCTGAGTGTCAGACACCGGCGTCGATCAGGCCAACTGACATCGGCAGGAGAAGGCAGAAGAGCAACCGACGTCGATAGAAGATCGGTCGGCATCGGTCACCTCCAGGAAGGCAGGGACCGATGTCGGTCACCTGTGGCGGTCTGAACTGCTGTTAATGAACAGTGAGTTAAGTGAACATGGAGTTTGCATGTTAAGGACTTGTTCGAAGTCTTGAGCGGCAAGTCTAATTTGTGTATGCATGAGATCTATATAATAGACTCATGGGCTGTATTGTGAAGTGGAGAATTTAGAGAAGAGCTATGTGAAGCTTGGAGAGTTCTTCCCATGGTGGAATCAAGTAAGATTCTCCATGTGTGTTTAAGTAAGATCAGGTCTGATATGCAGGGATGTGTGTATGCGAGGGTCAGACAGAGATCGGTGGTTGGCCAGGGTCCAAGGTGACAATAATACATCAGCATGATCATGGAGAGATCTACTTGGAGTATGGTTGTGTACTCGATTGTACAGATGTACAATAAGGTGAACAACAACTTGTGTTAGCTATGTGTTGTGACTTATGAGAGAAGATTACTCTGGAGGGAAGTTTACTGTAAGTCCACGAAGTGGAAAAAAGAGTCCCACCTCTTTGTTGTAGATTCCTTTGTAATGAGTTGAATATAATTATATATTGCCTCTCATGTTCTGTGTGTTTTCTCATTGATAGTTATTTGTTCTTCTGGGATTTCTGCATGTTTAATTGCTTATACAATGGTAATCATGTGTTCTCTTAAATCTGACAAGTTGTGTCAGAGCTTTGGTTTATTGTTAGGTTGTGGAGCTAAAAGCTTCACTGATGCAGACATGGAGGAGGGTGTAGAAGGGTTGCTGAGTGTCACAGACACCGGCATCGGTTAGGCCAACCGACGTCGGTAGGAGAAGGCAGAAGAGCAACCAACGTCAGACAGAGATCAGCTGGCGTCGGTGACCCCTAGGCAGACAGGGACCGGCGTCGGTCACCTGTGTGGTTCGATTGCGAGTTTATTATGGGTTGTTGGTTGATGAACCAAGTGTTTGCATGCTTAGTGCTAATTATAAACTAAGAGCTACAAATCTAATTATTGTACTAAGTGTCTAATTATTGTTTGGATGAGATCTATATAATAGACTCATGGTTGTATTGGAAACTTGTGCTAGGGAGTAAGAGATCAAATAGCTCCTTCAGAGAGAGGTAGAGCAATGGTGCATTCCTCCTAGTGCTGCAGTACTAGGTGTGTTGCTGCTGGATTGGAGAGCCAGCTGGGTTCTTCAGGTATGTATGATCTTGGTCATCAGGTGAGCATGGCCCTTATAGGAGATCTACATGGTAAGTAAGGTCAGTTGATCTGTAGGTGTGTGTGTGTGTGTGTGTGCAAGGTCAAGGTTCACAGGTGTGCAGAACCACTTATTGATATGTAGGTTGGAGATCAGATAAGACAGCAACACAACAGGGAGCAGAATCAGGCAGGATCTACTTGGAGTACAGGTGTGTACTTGTGGAGTGCATGGAGCACTTGTGGAGTGCGTGGAGCATAGGTGTAAGGTGAACACCAACTCTGTGTTTGAGTTGGGTGTTGGGACCTAGGAGAGAGAGCTTTGAGGGAAGATTTACTATTTATGTCCTAGAGGTGTGTGAGCCCTAGAGGTGTGTAAGAAAGAAGAACTGTGGCAGTCTTCTTTGTTGTATTTCTTTTTGAAAGAGTTATTAATACAAGTTGTGTATTGTCTCTCATATTTTGTGTTATTCTGAATTCTAGTTACTTGGTGAATTTGGTTAATTCTGCATGTTAAGTTGCTTGTATTTTGGTAATCAATTGAATGCTTCCGGTGTTTTGTATCCTGACAAGTGGTATCAGAATAGGTTTGTTGTTCTAGGTGCCTAACAAGTGGTATCAGAGCTAAGGTTGCAGGAAGCAAGTTTTGTGTTTGGTTACAGGTCACTCTCAGGGGTTTTTGATTGAGTGGGAGTAGAGCAATGGTAGATCAAAGTAAGCTAAGGATGGAGGAGTTGAAAAGCACAGATGGTCACTTAAGGTCCCATGGAAAGAAAGAGCAGGTAAAAGAAAATTGTTGGTTTGTGGAAGATCAACATGAAGGAACTGAAGAAGCAGATGTTGCAGGTGATGTGGCACAGGATGCTCTGGGAGGTTTCTTGGATAAAGTTGAATCTTAGATAATAGATTCGGTTGCTTCTTTCCATGCAGCCCCAGGTAGAGGAACTGGTGAGCCTTGCCAAAGAATTGGCAAAGGGGAAGTGAAGCTAAAATTATAGGTAGCCAACACACGGGGGTTGATGAAGGTCATGCAGGTCCCAGGTTTGGAGATATGGCTAATTTCTTCAGAAAGATTGGGTGATGAGAGATGCACAAGAACTCTCACAGTGGGTGCACTTGAATTAGCTGGTGGTAAAAAAACATGTACTCTTTATCTACTTGTTTATATTACTGATTCTTCTTCTGTTGCAGAGACGTGGCTTCGTAGGCTTGGTCACATGAGCAGGGAGGAGATGCATGTTCTTAAGTGAAAGATAGATATATTTGACAGGATTAAGAACTGAAAAGCCTTGGTGTTTTTGGAGGAGATGGCAGACAAAAATTAGTGGATGGTGCTGGATACTTCTAAGCAGAGTAGTTTGGACATGGAGATTGATTCAAAGGAGCTCGCGGGTAAAAAGTCATCACTCACAGGCGAACACAGGTACCAGCATCGGTCAAGAGGAATCGGCATCGAACAGACAGGTGCTGATGTCGGTCATGTGCAGACTGAAGCTGGCAGTGTCAGGCAGGGTAAGACCAACATCAGTCAGGAGGACTGACGTCAGCAGTAGGTAAGACTGATGTCGGTCACGAGGACCGACATCGGTAGAATAAGGACACTGATGACGGCAGGTTGGTAGTCAGGGACAGACGCATGGGAATCGATGTCAGTCAGATGCAGACTGTGGGGTGGCTGAGGTCGGTCACTGTAACAGATTTTGGGTGGACAGCATGTTGTCAAGGAGTCTCAAACACCTATATGAAGGACTGAAGACGTAAGTAGGCCCTCAAATTTGTGTTCCTCTTCTTTATACTTGTTGCTGATTGTAGAGCAGGAAGGATCCAAGAAACAGGTGGGAGCATGGCAGGGATATGACGCAGAACCAAGCGAGAGATTTGGTAGGTTTACCAGCTAGATGAAAGCACAAAGATGAATGGATGCCTTAGTTGAAGAATAGAGAGAACGGATACGTGAGACGGAAGGCCAGGTATATGGTCTTGAGGAAGCTGCAGGACAGTGGGACAGGACTGACAGGTGGTACTAGGTGGATGACGAAGTAGGGCTTTAGTCAATGTCAGTATAACCATTGTGTTTGACTTACCAGGGGGATGATGGTCGCAACATCATTTTGTTGCTATATGTGGAGGATGAGCTTGGTACAGGTTTAGACATACAGGGTTTTGCTGAGCTAAGGGTAAGATTAGTTCAGTGGCATGTCATGAGGAGTTTGAAGCAGCAAAATTCTTTAACATGGGAGACATGGAGATCACAGGTAGATTTTGTCTCCAGTGGGAGCTGATGTGAATCAGGTGTTGGTGAGGTTTAGGATGGAGAGCCAGAGCACACTAAGGGCTAGACAGGTACAGTGTCCAAAATCACATGAGGTCTGGTATAGACCTGAGTATTCTCATGCAGTGGGAGCTGTCAGAGAGTTAGGAGCTAATTCGGGGAAGTGGGTTCTCAGGTATTTGAGAGGGACCAGCAGCAGGGATTCATGCTATGCAGGGTCAGGACTTCACTACATGGGTTTGTAGGTTTGGATGTGGTAGGGTACTCAGATGACAGGAGGTACACCATAGGTTGTGTGGTGGGGTGTCTTCAAGATTGAGCTTGAAGAGGGATACAAACCAAGAAATAGATTAGACGGGATACAGGTATAGGTACAGTGCAACTGTTTATCTCCAAGTGGGAGATTGTTAGGTTGTGGAGCTAAAAGCTTCACTGATGCAGACATGGAGGAGGGTGCAGAAGGGTTGCTGAGTGTCACAGACACCGGCATCAGTCAGGCCAATCGACGTCGGTAGGAGAAGGTAGAAGAGTAACCGACGTCGGTCAGAGATCAGCCGGTGTCGGCGACCCTCAGGCAAATAGGGACCGGCGTCGATCGCCTATGTGGTTCAACTGTGAGTTTATTATGGGCAGTTGGTTGACAAACCAAGTGTTTGCATGCTTAGTGCTAATTATAGACTAAGAGCTGCGGATCGAATTATTGTACTAAGTGTCTAATTATTGTTTAGATGAGATCTATATAATAGACTCATGGTTGTATTGGAAACTTGTGCTAGGGAGTAAGAGAGCAAATAGCTCCTTCAGAGAGATGTAGAGTAATGGTGTGTTCCTCCTAGTGCCGCAGTACCAGGTGTGTTGGTGTTGGATTGGAGAGCCAGCTAGGTTCTTCAGGTATGTATGATCTTGGTCATCAGGTGAGCATGGACCTTATAGGAGATCTACATGGTAAGGTCGGTTGATCTATAGGTGTGTGTGTGTGCAAGGTCGAGGTTCACAGGTGTGCAGAACCACTTATTGATCTGTAGGTTGGAGATCAGATAGGATAACAACACAATAGGGAGCAGGATCAGGTAGGATCTACTTGGAGTACAGGTGTGTACTTGTGGATTGCATGGAGCACTTGTGGAGTGTGTGGAGCACAGGTGTAAGGTGAACACCAACTCTGTGTTTGAGTTGGGTGTTGGGACCTAGGAGAGAGAGCTTTGAGGGAAGATTTATTGTTTATGTCCTAGAGGTGTGTGAGCCCTAGAGGTGTGTAAGGAAGAAGAACTGTGGCAGTCTTCTTTGTTGTATTTTCTTTTGAAAGAGTTATTAATACAAGTTGTGTATTGTCTCTCATATTTTGTGTTATTCTAAATTCTAGTTACGTGGTGAATCTGGTTAATTCTGCATGTTAAGTTGCTTGCATTTTGGTAATCAATTGAATGCTTTCGGTGTTTCGCATCCTGACAAGTGGTATCAGAACAGGTTTGTTAGACTCATGGTTGTATTGGAAACTTGTGCTAGGGAGTAAGAGAGAAATTAAGCTCTTTCAGAGAGAGGTAGAGCAATGGTGCGTTCCTCCTAGTGCCGCAGTACCAGGTGTGTTGGTGCTGGATTGGAGAGTCAGCTGGATTTTTTAGGTATGTATGATCTTGGTCATCAAGTGAGCATGGCCCTTATAGGAGATCTACATGGTAAGTAAGGTCGGTTGATCTATAGGTGTATGTGTGTGTGTGAAAGGTCAAGGTTCACAGGTGTGCAGAACCATTTATTGATTTGTAGGTTGGAGATCAGATAGGACAGCAATACAACAGGGAGCAGGATCAGGTAGGATCTACTTGGAGTACAGGTGTGTACTTGTAGAGTGTGTGGAGCACTTGTGGAGTGCGTGGAGCACAGGTGTAAGGTGAACACCAACTCTGTGTTTGAGTTGGGTGTTGGGACCTAGGAGAGAGAGCTTTGAGGGAAGATTTACTGTTTATGTCCTAGAGGTGTGTGAGCCCTAGAGGTGTGTAAGGAAGAAGACCTGTGGCAGTCTTCTTTGTTGTATTTCCTTCTAAAAGAGTTATTAATAAAAGTTGTGTATTGTCTCTCATATTCTGTGTTATTCTGAATTCTAGTTACTTGTTGATTCTGGTTATTTTCGCATATTAAGTTGCTTGGTAATCAATTGTGTGCTTCCAGTTGTTAATATCCCAACAAGTGGTATCAGAGCTGAAGTTGCAGGAAGCAAGTTTTGTGTTTGGTTACAGGTCACTCTCAAGGGTTTCTAATCGAGTGGGAGTAGAGCAATGGTAGATCAAAGTAAGCTAAGAATGGAAGAGTTGAAAAGCACAGATGGTCACCAACGGTCATATGGAAAGAAAGAGCAGGTAAAAGCAAATTGTTAGTTTGTGGAAGATCAGAAAAAAGGAACTAAAGAAGCAGATGTTGCAGGGGATGTGGCATAGGATGCTCTGGGAGGTTTCTTGGATAAAGTTGAATCTTGGATAACAGATTCAGTTGCCTCTTTCCATGTAGCCCCAGGTAGAGGAGCTGGTGAGCCTTGCCAAAGAATTGGCAAAGGGGAAGTGAAGCTAAAATTGTAGGCGGCCAACACATGAGTGTTGATGAAGGTCATTCAGGTCCCAGGTTTGGATATATGGCTAATTTCTTTAGAAAGATTAGGTGTTGAGAGATGCACAAGAACTCTCACAGCGGCAGCACTTGAATTAGCTGGTGGTAAGAAAATAGGTACTCTTTATCTACTTGTTTATATTACTGATTCTTCTTCTGTTGCAGAGACGTGGCTTCATAGGCTTGGTCACATGAGCAGGGAGGAGATGCATGTTCTTAAGTGGAAGACGGATATATTTGACAGGCTTAAGAACTGGAAAGCCTTGGTGTTCTTGGAGGAGATGGCAGACAGAAATCAGTGGATGGTGCTGATACTTTTGAGCAGAGTATTTTGGACATGGAGATTGATTCAAAGGAGCTCGCGAGTAAAAATTCATCACTCACAGGTGAACATAGGTACCGACATCAGTCAGGAAGAACCAACATCGAACAGACAGGTGCTGATGTCGGTCATGTGCAGATCAAAGCCAGCGGTGTCAGGCAGGGTAAGACCGACATCGATCAGGAGGACTGACGTCAGCAGTAGGTAAGACTGATGTCGGTCACAAGGACCAACGTCAGCAGAATAAGGACACTGACGATGGTAGGTTGGTAGTCAGGGACAGATGCATGGGAACTGATGTCTGTTAGATGCAGACTGTGGGGTGGCTGAGGTCAGTCACTGTAACGGATTTTGGGTGGACATCACGTTGTCAAGGAGTCTTAAACACCCATACAGAGGACTGAAGATGTAAGTAGGCCTTCAAATTCATTGTTCCTTTTCTTTATACTCGTTGCTGATTGTAGAGTAGGAAGGATCCAGGAAACAGGTGGGAGCATGGCAGGGATATGATGCAGAACCAAATGGGAGTTTTTGGTAGGTTTGCCAGCTGGATGAAAGCACAGAGATGAATGGATACCTTAGTTGAAGAATAGAGAGAATGGATACGTGAGACGGAAGACCAGGGCATGTGGTCTTGAGGAGCTGCAGGACAGTGGGATAGGACTGACAGGTGGTACCAGGAGGATGACAAAGCAGGGCTTTAGTCAATGTCAGTATAACTATTGTGTTTGACTTACTAGGGGGATGATGGTCGAAAAAACATCATTCTGTTGCTATATGTGGAGGATGAGCTTGGTATAGGTTCAGACATACAGGGTTTTGTTGACCTAAGGGTAAGATTAGTTTAGTGGCATGTCATGAGGAGTTTGGAGCAGCAAAATTCTTTGACATGAGAGACATGGAGATCACAGGTAGATTTTGTCTCCAGTGGGAGCTGATGTGAATCAGGTGTTGGCGAGGTTTAGGATGGAGAGCTGGAGCACACTAAGGGTTGGGTAGGTACAGTGTCTGAAATCACATGAGGTTTGGTATAGACCTGAGTATTCCCATGCAGTGGGAGCTGTCAGAGTTAGGAGCCAATTAAGGGAAGTGGGTTCTCAGAGATTTGAGAGGGACCAGTAGCAGGTATACATGCAGGGTCAGGACTTCACTACATGTGTTTGTAGGTTCAGATGTGGCAGGGTACTCGGATGACAGGAGGTACACCACAGGTTGTGTGGTGGGGTGTCTTCAAGATTGAGCTTGAAGAGGGATACAAACTAGGAAACATATTAGACGAGATACAGGTACAGGTACAATGCAGCTATTTATCTCTAAGTGGGAGATTGTTAGGTTGTGGAGCTAAAAGCTTCACTGATGCAGACATGGAGGAGGGTGCAGAAGGGTTGCTGAGTGTCACAGACACTGGCATCGGTCAGGCCAACCGACGTCGACAGGAGAAGGCAGAAGAGCAACCGACATCGATCAGAGATCAAGCGGTGTCGGTGACCCCCAGGCGGACAGGGACCGGCATCGGTCGCCTGTGTGGTTCGATTGCGAGTTTATTACGTGTAGTTGGTTGATGAACCAAGTGTTTGCATGCTTAGTGATAATTATAGACTAAGAGCTACGGATCTAATTATTGTACTAGGTGTCTAATTATTGTTTGGATGAAATCTATATATTAGACTCATGGTTGTATTAGAAACTTGTGCTAGGGAGTAAGAGAGCAATTAAGCTCTTTCAGAGAGAGGTAGAGCAATGGTGTGTTCCTCCTAGTGCCACAGTACTAGGTGTGTTGGTGCTAAAATTGGAGAGTCAGCTGGATTCTTCAGGTATGTATGATCTTGGTCATCAGGTGAGCATGGCCCTTATAGGAGATCTACATGGTAAGTAAGGTCGGTTGATCTGCAGGTGTGTGTGTGCAAGGTCGAGGTTCACAGGTGTGCAGAACCATTTATTGATCTATAGGTTGGAGATCAGATAGGACAGCAACACAACAGGGAGCAGGATCAGGTAGGATCTACTTGGAGTACAGGTGTGTACTTGTGGAGTGCGTGGAGCACTTGTGGAGTGCATGGAGCATAGGTGTAAGGTGAACACCAACTCTGTGTTTGAGTTGGGTGTTGGGACCTAAGAGAGAGAGCTTTGAGGGAAGATTTACTGTTTATGTCCTAGAGGTGTGTGAGCCCTAGAGGTGTGTAAGGAAGAAGAACTGTGGCAGTCTTCTTTTTTGTATTTCCTTCTGAAAGAGTTATTAATACAAGTTGTGTATTGTCTCTCATATTCTGTGTTATTCTGAATTCTAGTTACTTGTTGATTCTAGTTATTTCCACATATTAAGTTTCTTGGTAATCAATTGTGTGCTTCTGGTTGTTAATATCCCAACAGTTATGGTAAAATACCTCAAGAAATTTAGTCATATGGTATCAAGAAATAAGATTCTAATACTTGTGACTCATCCTAGTGTCAGAGAATACATTATGGAAGATGAAATTATTGAAAAAAGAGAAAAATGGATAATAAAGATCCTTGAGTATGATGTAGATGTCAGACCCACTAAGTTGGTCAGAGGTAGGGGGTTGTGCCAATACATGGCTCAATATATGGAAAAGATGATAACTGAATAAATATAAAAAGAAAATGTATTGAGGATACAAGAAATTGATCAGAACTCTTGGGTCACAAATAGAATCTATTTTATGAAACATGGGATTTTTCCAAAAGAGCTCTCTCAGGACAAGAGGAGATACTATAGGCAGCAAGGGGTCCATTTTGTTTTAATTGACCAAGTTATTTTCAAAAGAAATACTGATGGCATACTTTTAAGATGCATAGAGAAAGATGAGGCTCAAAAAATACTACATGAAATGCACCATGGAGTTTCAAGTGGACATTTTTATACAAGAACCATAGCTATAAAGATAAGTTAGGCATGTTATTTATAGCCCACTTTATTTACAGACTGTTATCAATTGGTCAAAAAGTGACAATCTTGTCATTATTATGTGGGGAAGAGAAGGAATGCAGCAATGCCCCTTAGTCCTATAATTTTTTATGAACCCTTTGCTCAATGGGGTCTTGACTTCATTGGAATGATTAATCTGGTGTCAAGTATGGGACACAAATGGATTCTAACTTCCATAGATTATTTTAGCAGATGGAGTGAGGTAGTGCCACTCAAAAAAGCAACAAAAAATGTGATCCTAGACTTTATGGGGGATATCACTACTCGCTTTGGGCCTCCTCGTACCATAATTTTAGCTAATGCTAAGGCATTTTAAGGGGGAAAACTATCTAAATTTGCACTAAATTATGGAATCTATCTGAAAAATTTCTTAAATTATTACCCTTAGGGTAATGGTTTGGCATAATCAACCAACAAGAACCTGATTAGACTTATTAAGAGAATAGGGGCTGATCATCACAAAGAGTGGCATAAAGTGCTTAATATAACACTGTGGGCTGATAGAATTACACCTAAACAAGTGACAAAGATGTCCCCCTATAAATTGGTCTATGGTAAGCCTATTGTAATGCCCCTGATCTTGGAGATTCCTGCTCTCTAGTTATTAAAATAGATTGAAATTGAGGAGAATGGCCCCATGCAGGTCAGACTTGTTGAGCTCCTAGAAGTTCAAGAAAAGAGGGATACAACACATGAATCATTAATGAAACATAAAAAATTAATCAAAGACTGATTCGATAAGAAGACTTCAAACCCCCATTTTGAAGTAGGCTTAGTTTTTTTGAAATGGGATGCAAGAGCTGCCAAGCTGGGTCGACACAATAAATTTGAGCCATTGTGGACCAGCCCCTATAAGATTCATACATGTAAATAGAAAAATTCATTTGAGCTTGAAACAATGGAGGGAAAACTCGAAGAGATTCCTATGAATGGGATCTACCTGAAACATTTCATTTAAGCAATATCTCCCATGTATTATAGTTAGATAGTTTCCCTTTCCTTGTTGCTCTATTTTCCCATTTTTTTCCTCGCTCTTTCTTTTAATAAGTGTTCTATGAACACGTGGCCATGGCTCAAAGTCGTTTCAAAATTTTCAAAACTCTTGCATTCACTAAATCTCTCTCAAATCCCCAAACTCCCTAAGGTACCTTTACGCAGCCACTTTTATGATGTGTCTGACACGCTGTCCCAAAAAGATTTAATAAGATTTACTAACAGTTATTCTATTTTAATGCCATTTTTGAGAATTGATGTGTCATTAAATACCCAAATAACAAGATTTAAGTCTTAATAGTGTCTCATCCATTCCTATGTCTGCTAAAAAAATTATTGTTACTTGCATTTCAATTCATAGCAAAACCTGCTTAGTAAAAGTGCCTTCCCTGTTGCAAAGCTTCCATACTTGTTACATAAGTTCACTAATTCCAAGTATAGACATAGATATGGAGGAGGCACAGTCTTCACAATAGGGGTTTGGAATTTACGAATCCATTGATTAGATTCTCACCAGTAAATCATATGCTTCAGCCCCTGCACAACCCTTAAGGACCTATCCAAGGACTACAGGCCTCGAAGTTGGTTATGTGATCGACCCAAAAAAGGTGAAAGATTTTGCAGATAGAATCACAGACCCAACTCTTCAAAATTATGGAAAATCTCTACGAGAAGGGGCACACCAAAGATGTATCTAGAAGACCAAGTCTAGACAATTCAAAACATTTGAGATGAGGATATGGACTTCTCAATTGCACAATTCATTGTCCCAAGTGTACATCTATGCCCCGACTTAGTTGAAATGTGCATAGAATTGTTTCATGCACCTTTGAACACCATAAAATAGGGTCAATTCATGGTGTAAATTACACCAAAGGCCATTAGGGACATGTTGGCCCTATATCATGACAAAATAGCCACATTTCCCACCATTGCCAAAATGCAAAAAATGTGGGCAAACATTAATAATCAATTGAGGTTTCTTAAATCAGAATTGCTATTAGGGGATGATGATACCATTGTGCCATTGCTACCAATATGAAGGGCACAATTTTCACAGGCCAATCAAGAGGCACTATCCATGATGGAATTCATTTTTGGAATGACGGGGGACATAACTATCTATGATTGACAAATAGCCATTCTCTTCAGATTAAAAACTATAGACAAGTCTCAAGAGTATTAGCTAAACTTCTCAGAGTAGATTACCTATTCAATGGTTGACTAACTCACTCACTTCAAGTCTAAAGGGGTTTTAGGTATTCTTCTTATCTATTTCACCTCATATTATATCAAAACTCTAGCATCTTTTCACAATATATGCATCTGAATATGTATGACCCAAGTTTTGATCATGATATGACCATTCCTATGTCTGCATGGACACATATCTTGTCCAAAACATCTAACCCATATGAATTTTTAAAACTTTTTGTTTCCCCTACCTTTTGTCACCTAAGCCTAGAGCCTGTTGAAAATAGATTAACTCCAAGTGTTAGGAGGCTCATGACAAATTGCACTATTCCTTGTGACTACTTTTTTAGATCTCATCATACCATCATTAAGGTCCATGGTTTTAATGGAGAACCAGTGTTGCTACCCAAGATTTTGACTCCTAGATTAGAATTCTTAGAGGTAACCTGGCAAGTGTCTGTGGTTGATAATGACTATGGCACTGGGAAGAAGAAAAAGAAAATGTATGACATTCTATGGGTAACGAAAAACATGGCCCTAGAGGTCAGAGATGTTGAACACTTGTTACTGAGGAAGCTAGCTATCCTAGGTTTCTTTTTGATTGAAGATAAATGGAGATATGACCCAAGCAGTTTCATAACCTTATGGGTCAATAATAATAAGGTCAGTGCTAAAATTGTGCATGAGGGCCATCCCTTTTGGGAAGATAGAAGAAACCCTATGGAAGATATTCCTGATTTGTATGTAGAATTGATAGATTTGCCCTTTCAGGGGGCCAGGCCATAGGAGACGTTTTATGTTAAGGAAAAAGTTTTTGACCCTAAACTCAGAATGACTTCTGGTTTAAAAGGGGCATTGAAAAACAAAGAATGGAAACCCAAGAAAATAGAAGCCTATTGGAAATATAGGCAGGAGATATGTGAGACAACTCACTCTTTTGGTAATGTAAACTCAGATGATAAATGGGAATAAATCTAGGATGAACGGCATCCATCTCCTATTTCTAGCCTTGATATAAGCAAACTATAGACACATGGTGGAGAGTCAGAGGGGGAAGCAAAATCCACTCATACAGTGTAGGCCCCAGGACAAACTTCATCTACAATCGTTATAGGAAAACAAAAGAATGTGGTATCCTCACCACTTAGAACTTTGTCATCAGTGTTAGCCTTTGGGGTTCCCACTTTTGTGCAATCACCACTAGCATCAGTGGTAAACATTGAAGAGAAAGAAGCACAACAAGAAGAAGAAAGGCCAAGGAAACATAAGAAGCTGAAACTTTAGCTTGATTCAGAGGAGGAGGTAGAGCCCTCACAACATCAACCACTGAGTACATTTGTTGCTCCTCAGGTATGTGTTATTTCTCCTTCTTCTTAGTCTTTTTCTTTTTCTATAGGGGTGGCAATCCCAATTGGCCAAATATTATCCCCTACCACCTCTATTCTGCCAATTTCCCAATTTGCCCCACCTATTACTACTCAGGCCATGTCATCATAGGCCACATCATTGCCTCCCTTTTCCCCCTCTATCCTAAAGAGAATACCTTCCTAAATTCCTCTTAGCCAACATTTAGCTATTCCCTATGGATTGCCATAGGGTTATCCTTTTATGGGCGGGTATATTGCCTTTCCCTCTACCTTCCAATCTCAAGAAAACACTGCTAAGAAGGCTAGGGAAGCCCAGATGGATAAAAAAATGAACAAAAATAATAAATCTCAGCTGCACCACACATGAGGTCACTATTTGACCCAATCCAGTAGTTAACTGTGACTCATTTGTCACATAATGTAGTCAGGCCAAACAAGTAGATGCAGCCTCAAGATTATACAATGAGTGCAGTGGCTATGGATATGTCACTTTTCAAACCATAAGATAGGGTTGAGCTACTGAATGAAACCACTTATGCTATAGCTATTGGTTATTTGAAAGTATCAAAGAAGCTGCAGAAGATGGAGGTTGATCTGGCTCAAGAAAAAGTAAATGGTAGCAATCTGGCTACAAAAATCAAAACAAAGAATGATGAAATAGAGAGTCTCAAAAAATAGTTGCAAGATACTATTTCTTGTCAAATTCACCAGGCTATTCAAGACCTAAATGCTTCTTTGAAAGAAGAGCTAACACAAGAGAAAGCTGCAGTGATATCCCTAAGGTAGGAAAAAGCAACACTACAAAAAAAATGTCAGGAAAACCTGCAATAGGTCACTCAGTTCTAGCAGAAGCTACTGAATGAGCAAAATAATACTACTACCATACAGAACCAAATTCAAGCTAAGCAACAAATAAAAAAATGATTGACACTTGAGTTGGCTAATAGGCCAAAAAACGTAGGAGTTCTAAACCTAGTCAAGGAGCTATATGTACCAGTATGGAAAAGAATCTCTGATGAGATTACTCAACTTAGACCCTCTCTAACTTTCCTGCTAAATGCACAAAAATTGTGTGAAAAGGTGGAGACTTCAGTCCAGACCACTCTGTCCACTATCTCTTTGAGAGGTCTGATTTTCAAATACTACTGAAAAAGCTATATGACACAACTAATGAAACGTTATCAGCAGTAGGGATTAGTGATAGAATGATTGCTAGCAAAAGGGTGAACGAAGTTCTCAGTTACAACTCTACAACAATTAATTTCAAAGAGATCTTAGATGTGGTAAAAGAGGGAGTAAAAGACATGAAGAAGCATATTGAAGATCTGGTATAATTGGGTCTCCCCTCCCCTTTTCCTGATAGCAACACTATGTTAATGGTTGATGAGATTAAGCCTTTGTTATTAGCCAGACAAAATGATTAGTTAATTTTCCAGGGTTTAACAAATGCTTCATCAGTGCCAGAAGTGGAAGCTATCTTGATCCCCATGGCCCAACTTGATTTCCAATTGAAGACTACAGTTCATGCTTTGCAAATGTTTTTGCACAAAAACATATCAACCTTGATTTATCCTTCCAAGATTTGTAAAATAAATAGGGACTATCTGATGTTAAATGGTCTGTTTATCAGATGGCCTTACAAAATTTGTGACTTTTTCCACATTTTTTATATATTCTATGGATTTTTTTTGAGCAGGCTCAAAAGTCCTTAGGGTCACCAAGAACTATAGAGTAAAATACACTACATTTTGTTTTGAGTTTTAGTTGTGCACTCTAATTTTGTCCTTTTGCATTTCAATTTTGGCAGTGAAGGTTTTGACATAGAGCACAGGTGTGGGTTTTCATTTTGCCTAAGTTTTTTCTAAGTCTCAAACTCATGCAAAACATGCTAAGTGTCATCAGCTGAGACACATTATAATTTCTATAAGTTACACGGAACATGCAATGTGTCCTATTATATACCCATGGAGCTCGATAAGTGTCAGCATCTGCATTTTAGTTTCTTATAAGTTTCAAAAGCTTCTTTCAATAAGCTTCTCTTAGAGTCCCATGGAGGGTGCCAAGTGGCAACTATGGAAGGTTTTAGTATGTTTCTCTAAACGCAGTGAAAAGTGCTACGTGTCCCTTGTTAAATCTCGATGGAAATTGCCAAGTGTCAACATCTGCAATTCCTTCCTTTTGTTTCATTATTGAGTAAGGATTATGGTTGGCCTCGGGTGAGTTGCTAAAGTAAGTAGAGCATGCTAAGTGTCATCATCCGTGTGAATCTAAAATGAGTCCCAAATGTTTCTTTAGTGTAGCTAAAGCTCAACAGAGACTGCCACATGTCATCTTTCGCAAGACTCTAAAAAAGTATCTAAAGCTTCTATAAAGTAAGTAGATGCTGCCAAGTGTCCTTGCCTATTTCACAGTGGAAAGTGCCACGTGTATCTATTTCAGCCAATGAACTTACAGGAAGCTAACTGTTTCAGATTTGAAAGATATCTTCTGTTAGACACTTCTAGTTAAGTTTTAATTTGGTTAGACCATTGAGATTTGATCATGTAGGCAATCTTGAGCTAGTCTTATGCTATAAATATGGGTTGAGATCACTAGGAAAAAAAAGAAGAGAAGGAAAGGGAGATAATTTTTTGATATAGATTGTTATCAAAGATTTACAAGATGTTTTTTTAGACTTTCTTGATGTGGCCAGTAATATCATTTGCCTTTGGTCTATTTTCTTAATTCAAAACGTTTGTATAACTGTGCATGTATCAGTGCCTTTTATGTGACTAAAAAATTAATAAGAAGACTGAGTTCTATGCCTTTGTTGATATTTTTTGTGTTATTGAAAAATCATCTAAGTTGTGAGCCTTTGATTCTATTTTCTTTCATCTTTTACATTGATCATGCATTGTTTGCTCTTTAATGTAATTGAATCCTAAAGATAGCTTCACTGTGTTTAGTATTAAGGAATGAATCATACTCAGGTGCATTGCCATATTTAAATTTTATTTCATTGCATTGGTGATTCCATTTAATTTTTATCCCTTTTTCCTACAATACATTTGAGATAAAGAAGATCCAACTTCTTTAAAATATGGAGGTCATTTCAAGTCACAAGTCCCACATTCCTGAAACTTCCCATGTTGGTGTTGAAAACAACACAATTTTAAGCATCAACAGTGTCCACATCATACACTAAAAATGGGAACACTTAAATGGGTCATATACTCTTGAAATATACATAATAGTTTTGTGCATAAGGAGATAAGTTGATGCAAGAAAATCTAGTCATTGAGCACTGATTAGCAAATGTCAAGATTATGAAATTACAATAATCTCTCTGAGTTATTTTAACTTTAGAATGGTTGAAATTGTTTTAATAGTATTGATCTGACCTTATATTTGATCTCTATTTGAGTTTGCCTCTACTTTATTAAAAATTATGATATTTGTGTTTATTGTTTTTTAGTTCCTCTTTTGATAATTTCGTAGTCTTGTGAAACCTATGTTCTTAATTTGACAACTCCTCACTTCATTTCAGTTAGTTCAATCACCTTTATTAACTAACTTTGGGTCTTATTTGTGAATTTATATCTCATGTCTAACTTAGTTTATTAACTATTTAAATTAGTTTTATTGTTCGCTACATGACCCATGGGCCCCCTCTTAAGCTTAAAGAATTGTTTAGGCTCGTTATTCCTTCATTGTAGTCATTTATGCCATTCATCCAAGCTCCTTTAGGAAATCCAAGATCATTGTGATTGACATGTATTCACCAACTTGACATGGAATTGGATTCCATTATGCCCATTCAAACAATGTCAAATTCTATCTTGGTATCCAACACTATTTTCAAACTGTCCTGAGTTCATTCTAAACATTGCAATCCTGGGCTTATTCTATACATTATTATAATATATTATATACTATTTTATTATTAAAATATATAATATTAATATAATTATATTATTAATAATATATTGATTCTGAGGCTACTTTTTCGTTTGTATCTAGCCTTGGGTGTAAAATCCCACATTGAACAGGTTGTTTTACAAAAAGGTCTTTAAGACCAAAAGTGTCAAGTATGATAGTTGGTATTCCAATACCAATACTATTTTTGAGCTTGCTTGGTCATGTGAATATAGGTGTCAATCCCCCTTCCTAAAAATAGGGACCCCAACCATGAGCATTCACTAACCATTATATAGGCCCCTAGTGTACGGTATTACATGAAGTGCCTTGTCATTTCCCCTCACCTGAACAACTCAACTTGCCTTAACTTCATGGCTCACATTTACATATTTCACTATTTTCAAGTCTCATATGTCTTTTCTCTTTATTTTTTGGGTCTAATAATGTCATTTATGTATATTATCAAGCCCAATTTAATTTTCCTACATGTCACTATATTCACATAATGGATGAATGAAAGCTTGTACATACACTCTAAGATGTCAATGTCTTGTCCTTGCATCACAAAAAATGCAATGTTGATTCGAGGCCACACATCGTATATAGATCCATGTCACAATGAAATTAGTATAAGGGATGTAATATTTTATCTTCATATAGTTTAGTTTTATAAATTAAGGTGGTGCTATTATTTATATCTTTATTTAAATATTATGTATTATATGGTATTAGGTTTCTAGATATTTATATGTTTATTATTTCAAAATTTGTTAAAATGGTATTTAGGTGTGTATTGGATTTTAGTTTTTAGTGATGTAAGTTTAGGTTTCAATCTGTATTGTAGACATGTTAGATTCGGGCCAACTATGGGTGATTGGGTTTTATCTCGGTGATTTCATTTGAAAAATTATTTTCATTACAATGGCACTAGGAAAATTAGGAGCAACTAAGAGTAATTTGGAATTTCAGGTGTGGGATTTCGATGATAATTTGAATTGTACATGATTACATACAATTAATATCAAAATTGAAGTCGTAAATGCTCCAAACTTTCCTAAAAAATATATCATCTAGGTTTTGTGATAAATCGCATTTGTGTCTATTTTGCTTTGAACCATTTTTTAGTCATTTGAGGGTAATATGTGCAAATGTCCTTAGACTTGAACCTATTCTAGTCAAGGAAGTTTGGATATCTCTTCATTTTTTAAATGGTGATTTATATGTATGCATATGTTAACCTCTATATACATTTCAAGTTCCAATCCTATCAATATGCACATACATGTTGAAGACATCTTAATTTTGGGTTGCTTATGCACCTAAAGATCATGCATGTGTGATTAAGTTGGGCCTTATTTTTTCACATATTATATTTCATGTGATATTGTATGGCTTTGAGGTTATATAGTTGATCTTGTTGCTTTTGTTATGGTTGAAGTGAGTACCACCATTTTTTCAAAATGCATGCCACATGGATGCATATGAGGGCATTGCTCATGATACAATGTGAAAATCATGAAAAAAGAGTGACTAGTTGAAAGAAAAGATGGTTTATTGGTGATTATTCCTAGGTGTTAGGGATAGTTGGTAGGTTTATTTATCATGCAGTATGGTTTTTTATATTTAAAAACAAGGATGAGGGTAAGTAGTAAGTTACTAACACCTCCCTCACAACTGATCATGTTGTTGCATATTCATCATCTACTCATGGAGAAGAGTCAAATATCTACTGGTAACTTGTCTCTTCTCCCTGTGTTTCCTTGCCCAAGCCACCTCAGTTATTCTCCACCCATTTATTGGTAACTCCTTCCTTTTGGCACTTGTCTCTTTTGGTGCTAGTGGTAGTAATAAATCCTTTACTATATTGGTAATTTTATCTCAACCATCAACGGTGGTTTTTTGGATTGCTTCTTTGGTGACCCCCATCCCTCCTATCAATGTCTAAAATACCCTTTCAATTACCTTCATTGGCATCATGGATACATGTAAGCTATGCAAACAAAGTCTTATATGTGAATTCCTTCTCTCAACATTAGAAACATTGCATGATTGATTCAAATTACAACATGAAAGGAACATGTGGCTTATATATTCCTAGATTGAAATAAACACGTGGCTGAATTAAGTGGAAACTAGACAAGGAAGATAATGAAAGGATCTTACATGTTATTGAGGAGCGAGCTGAACCAATTAGTTTTCTATAGTTTTTCATAATTGATTTATTTTTCCTTTTTGCGATGTTAAGTATACAATCTACAATGATAATCGAATCTTAGTTTACAATATACTAAATATGCCTTCATTTTTAATAGTCATTGAAACTCACAATCTATACCAAATTTAATGTTGTTATTGACGTGTCTTTTTTTCACAATTTTTCTTTTTGATTATATTTAAAAATATTAACTTAATAATGTTAGGAAATATTAAAGTTTGGCAAAGGTTGAATTAATGCCATTATTTTTTTTTTATGTAGCCATCTGCAGACACACACTTGGTCATTCTTTATTAATTTCTTACAAAAAGACAAACATGTAATGTTTATGCTAAAATGGAAGTTGTTTCCTATTTTTTTGTATGTTGATTGCCTTTTTGGATGATGTATAATTTATCTATACTGCTACAACAAATTTATTTACAATAAGATTTATTATATCTATGGATGCTTAGATCATTAAATCTTCTACATTTGATTTATTAAACCTCCTAAACTTATTAGAATCTTTGTATAATGTATGTCATCTTAAGTAGATTGCCTATCTATAAAATAATGAAAATTTTAAATAATTGAGTCTATCATGGAATGAAAAAAAATGTCATTTTCCTTGTATAATTACATAATTGGTTCCTTCTTGTTGTGCATTATACACATCATTGTAAGCATAACATTAACTAAAACAAATTAGAGGGCTTTCTCTACAAATAGATAAATGATGCTCAAGTGATTTTATGTGTCACCCTATTATCTTATGTAATGAATCTTATTCTGATTTTACTCAATATGGAATATTTAGTATATCAAGATAAAAACTATGAAACATGCAAGTAAATGGAATGGGTTTCCCCTTTTAGAAATTATGTCCAATTAAAGAACCATTTTGTGTTTTGTATGATACAAATCCAACATTAATTCAATATTAGATCTATTTGACTAAACATACATTGATTTAATAAGAAGGTAATAAGCCTTGATATAATTACTAAGTAAATTATGAAAACATGATCATAAATGGCCTTAACAAAAGGTTTTACCTTCAACTCTGCTTAATAAATGGATTAAAAAAGAATTGAATCTTAATTAATCTTGGATCCAAACTAAATAATGAGGTAAATGAATGAAAAATTAAAGTTAATTAGATCATATGAATTATAAAATATGAAACAAACTTAACAACTAATATTAAGAATAAAATGAAACATATTGATGATCTTATCCTATTGACAACTTGAAGTTGAATGAAAAATGAAACCATAGAGGTTCTAAAACAATTAATGCCATTTTGGTTTTTGGGAAATCAAGTTGTGAAATTAATTAGCAATGAAAAGACTAAAATATTTTAAGGGTAGGGGTGCATGACCTCATGTAATCCATGTGAAATTACATGATGTCATTCATTAATATCCCTAATTTACTATATAGACATACTTAGATTCCACATATCAAAAATTGGTGGGAATAAACTATGAGATACATTGTTGCAAAATAAGTTGACATACATTGTTGCAAAATAAATATTATAGGTTTAATCAAAATAAAGATGACATACATTATTGTAAAATTATGATTACAAATGCATTGAATTAAGTTGTAGCATTGAAGAACACAATCCTAACCAAATTATATGATAAGACAATAAGATTAAATTGTATATCAATCAATGCATAGAAATAGAACAATAACATTACTAATTTTTGTGCACCAACACAAAGCATGCTACTAATTTCAACTAATCTAAAATCACAAGTATATAAACAATCATATATCAGTGAGTGTTTGTCATATAAAAGTATTAATTTGAATATAAAAGTGTAGATGTAAATATGCATGAAAAAAAATATATACATGAATATAAAATTACAAATAAAAGAATACAAGCATCATTGTTGGTTACCATGAGTCTCTAATCCCTAGGTAAGTGCATGGAGTTGGGGGAAAATTCCATGGAAAATACAAGTAACATGATCATGTTAAGTAACAACACAATCACGTTGTTTGATTAACACAATCACATTATTTGAATTATGGCTCGATGATTATCAAGTCATAATGTGATCATTTTATTATATAAACTGATCATGTTATATTGAATAATAAAGTGATCACGTTATTAACACAATTACATTATTATTATTTTCAATAGTGTGATCATGTTAATAACTCAATTGCATTACTTGTGTGTCAAAAAAATAATGTGAAACCTGAATGCAAAATCCTCATTTTTCATTCACATTTCCTTGCTCTCCTATAGCTTCCATGATTGTGTTTTTTGTGGAATACACTAGAGAGTGCCAGGAAGCTACAAATTCATCCCGTGAACCTGCTAATCGAGGATGCCACCACATGGGAGAGGTAAGTGATATAAGTCTTCCATATTTAACCCTAATTTTTCATTATTTTCATTGTTTAATGCTAGTTTTTAATTTTAATTTATTTTTTTAACAACCCATCCTACTAAGCCTCTTAACCCTCCACAGAACCCTCTTTTTTCTTCTCCACCTAACCATCCAAAAAACCCTCTTGTTCCTCCTATCCCTCCACTTAACCCTCATACAGTTCTCCAAAACCCCCTAGAAATCAAGAGATTATGATTGTCAACATTGTGGGAAATAGACTTGAAATTGAAGAGTTAATTGATAGAATGAGGGATCCAACTTTGACTAACCCCCACTGCACCCAGTTAGCCAATTCCTTAAAGACCTTATTAGGTCAAATTGACTATATAATGAGTAAAATTGATAGATAGACCTCATGTAGTGATACTTGTAGGGAATATTATGCTAACAAGTTATTATCCCTTTAGGTCAAGAACAATGAAATTTCAAAGGCCTTTATTTGTGCCCTATTCATGGACCTAACCACCAATGTCCCATTTCCCATAACTGCTAAATGTTTTCCTATCCATTGTTGTGTACATAAATTAATCATAACCAATTTTTGGGATCGATGGTGGATGGTATTTGACTATCCACCATGTAACAACCATGAGGTCATATTATATTTTTTGAGGAAACTCTATTATGAGTTTGTTCTCAACGACATTCCCAATTATTTTGATTTTAGTGAGTTTTAGGACTGAAGAAAAGGATCTGCATAGGATCGACTAGGTGTACATCATGTGCCTAATCAACCTACATGGATATATATCTAAAAGACTCATGAGCCTAAGATCCCCTCTATAGTTCATTAGGTCATGGATATCGACACTCTCCATGCTCTTAGTTCACTCACCAATATAACTATTCAACATACAAGTAGGCTTTCACAGAGTGATGTTATAGATACACCACCCACCTGACCTCGAACCCACCCTTACAATTTGTGTGGAGCTATGTGCATAAGACATTTTGATGATGATTGTGTTAGTGGTTCAGATGGCTTAGATAATATTCTTATGAGTGATGAGTTTTTGGCATGCACATTTAGTGTGCAAACATCAGCCACCACATAGATGTAGGTATATTTTATATAAATTTCATGTTAAATTCAAGTTATATTTACAAATTTAATTTAGCTACAATTAATTTACATATAAATTAAATATAATATATATGTTATTTTTTATGTCACAAGAGGTGATGGTTCCTTCATCATCATAGTCAACATTTATAACATTTGATTTGTCATGGCCATTGTTTACATATTCAGATCCAACTGCCAGGCCATATACTACTACATCTATTTTTGTTAGGATGACACCATTTACCTATATAGAAAAAAAATTGATTTAATCTTATGAATTATGTACATTTAGTCTATGTATATTTACCTTGTAAATTGAAGTTAAATTTATCTTTCTCTATTGTCATACTCTATTTTCATGTTCTCTCTCTCTTTGTCCTTGTTCTTTTCTTTACAATAGTTGTAAACTATGAGAATGGGCTTAACATTATTTATATAAATACTTTTGTAAAATCCCACAAAGATTCCATGAATAATCTCATTCAATATTAGATAAGGGTAGTTCACATGCCATGAGGATACTTATAAAATGAAGAACACTTATCTAGGGGTCCTATGTAACACTATTTTGAAAATGAAGTTGATGAGCTCAATATAGTCATATTCTCATTTTGACATATGTCACCATTACCATTATACATAAATCCACATGTTACCCTTGAAAATGAGTGATAATAGCAAGGGAATTTAAGGTAAAAGAGAAGCAATGTGCATCATTAACAATAGACATAACACAATAAACATATATGTTTTGATCTTTGCAGCGAATTTACTTCTCTTCTCAAGAATTAATGAAAAAATAACATAAACAAAAACATAAAAGTCATGAATGGTCTTATGTTGTACCATGCTTCCTTGGGAGTAACATCCTATAATGCTCTTACATAGTCACTGATTAAGGATGTAGATGTTGTATTCATATCTTCTACCCATTACCGATATGGTACATTTTCTATTTATATTACCTGAGGTCAATACACTATTTTACAATAAATATATTACATGATTTTAGGGATAGGAAATTATTTATGAAGAAAAAAGGAGCACATTTTGCTAAAAAATATTTGAAGCTTCCTTATGAATATACACCCATTTTCCTAGTGGATGTTAGCTTGGAAGTGATAATATCCTATTAAATGGGAGTCTCATTCATATACTTCTTAACCAAATACTTTCCTAATAATGCAAACTAAAATTCCTATGACCATATTTCATTTGAAACCATAAGGACACAAACTTGACATGACTACACATGTAGCATTTACTTCCTCATCTTTGATATGGGTAAACACAAACAATACATTTTCTCACTTTCCCATCTATATTTGTGCACCCAAAATTTATATAAGATCCATATATATACATATGTACATATATACATATAAATATATATACACACATACATACATATATAAATACATATATACATACATATACATACATGTATGTATGTATGTATGTGTGTGTGTGTGTGTATGGGTGTGTGTGTGTGTGTGTGTGTGTGTGTGTGTGTGTGTGTGTGTGTGTGTGTGTGTGTGTGTGTGTGTATGTGTGTGTGTGTGTGTATATACATACACACACACACATATACATACACAGACATATATATACATATACATACACAGACATATATATACATATACATACATATACATACATATATATATATATATATATATATATGTATGTATGTATGTATATACATACATATACATACATATATATATATATATATATATGTATGTATGTATGTATGTATATACATACATACATACATACACACACAGATATACACACACACACACATACATATATATATATATATATATATATATATATATATATATATATATACACATACATACATATATATACATACACATACACACATACATATATACATACATAGAAATATACATACACCCACATACATATATGTGTGTATATACACACACACATACATATATGTGTGTATATACACACACACATACATATATGTGTGTATATACACACACATATACATATGTGTGTGTGTGTATAAACACACACACACACAAACGCATTATGGTAGGCGTGTACAATGAATATCCCACATCAATCCAATTACAATGTTGCCTTTACATAATAAACATCTATGGCTTTAGTTTATGGATCATTCTTTGTCATCATGAACTTTTCCAAAAGTGCTTTGGTATATTTTTATCATCGTACATAAAATATGTTAAAATTTTCAAACATCTACACCTAAATAATAATATATGAGGCCTAAATTACTCATGTCAAAATCAGAACATAAATTAGTTTCTAATTGTTGAAGTGTAGTGGCCATGCTACCATGATGGTAATATCATCAACATAAACAATGAGTATCACTATGCTATCATTGTTGCTTTTAACATGTAAATCCATGTCATAAATATTTCTTTTGATTCCATAATCTTGGAGGTGTTGATCTATTTTTTTGTAATAGGTTTGTGGAGCATGCCTAAGTTCCTATAATGACTTGATAAACCTATAAACCCAATGGTCTTTCCCTAGGACCATGTATCCTTTTGACTATACTATCTAAACTTCCTCACCTAAATCCTAATTCAAGAACACGCTCTTCATATCTATTTGATAAACCTTCCAATTATACTAAAAGAGAAGAATTTAAGGTAATAGACAAGTTTGGGGAGAGAAACACCATTTGTGTAGGTACTAAAATATGTGCTAGCCTCAGCAATTACACCTTGCAGTTTCTTCCAATTCAACATCCAAATTATTTGCCAATTTTGTTCTCTTGAGAAAAAAAAAGACAATATATATTTAGATGGCTAAAACTTGATATATTGGAGAAGGACCTCCCTTACTTGATCTATTGGTAGAATGTTATTTACACACACCTTCATCAAGAAGTGGATTCACCTTGGCTTATGTTTCTTTCTATTGGTTAGGTGCTTTACTTGTCATCCATCTATTATAAATTAATGTGATATCAATCCATATGTTATATATAGAGATACGTATGATTGATATCACATGTATAATATAAGGATGATGGCCATATATGTGTAGCTCAACCTTTCCCCAGTAAATATATAATGGTATTTAACTCTATCCAAAGAAGCTTTATAAGTAAGGACATATTTATTAATATGTCTGTTATTCCTTTTCTTTCCCTAACTTTGCTTCATCAAAGTGCTACTATTCTTGGTTTAAATTTTCTTTTTATTAAATACACATTATATGGTATTTATGTACTTTCATAATTCTTGGTTTATAGTGTTTTATCATGATATGCACATTGTATGGTAGTTATACTTCTATGAAGTTATACTTCTATGATTCTTGGTTTAAATTGTCTTTTCAAGGTATGCATGATTTCCATATATAATATTTGATACTTTATATAAAAATAAGTGAGACCTTGTTTACATGAATAATTGTTGGCTAGAGTAGACACTCATCCCTCTCTACGAGCTGAGATAGACATAGGCATTGTTGTTGCAATATCATCTGCATAGGCACTAACAAAGGTATATATTAGTTCTTGTAATTTTGAATTGTAAAAATATACTTGTTTTAATAATTTTAGTACATGTACTTGGGGAAAATATAACTTATGTAAATTTATTTTGTATGTAGGTTTTCTTATGCCATTTGATAGTCCCAGTCAGATGATGAGTAGGGCAACTTCTCATGTTCCTCTTATATTTGAGATGCCTATTTGAGCAACTAAGCCTTTCATTGACTTGTTTGATCATGAAAACTAGATTGAACAAGATCATGACCTTGCATTAAGTGCATGTTTAAATGATTTTTTATTGTAGTTTAAAATTAATTTATCAACAATTGTTTGAATGTATTTTATGTTAATTTTGTAATAATTATTGTATTTGAATAGGTTTAGTAACAAGCTAGCTATGAGCATAAGACCCATATTTTGATCTTGGAGTAATACAAGGCATTAGAGGGGTCTCCATCTACTATCAGGGCATCCTAGGGAGAGTCTTCTTCTAGGAAGGCAAAAAGAGGGAGTCTATTTGATGAATAGGATGTCTTACACATGAGATGTACTTTTTTGTATGCCTATATGGAAATTTATGCAATTTTGGCATTAAACATGCACCTATGACATTCATCCAACATTATATACTATATTGGTAGATGTATTGTTTTATATGCCTGTCACGCAAATCTATGTCGTATTGACATTGGACACATGTGCCTATATTATATGCCTATCATGGAAATCTATCTAATTTATATTTAGTTTTTATTTCATTATGTGTTATTGTACATTTTTATTTTGATATTCCAAACTATTATATATTGGATATTGTATTTAATATTATACACAAATGAGGATTAAAAAATTATTCTTTTCAATTCTATAAATCTTAGATCTCTCATATTTTTTTGAATTAAATTTTTTCTTCATTATGTGTAGTGGAAATGACTAATGACACTCTTATCACTTAGGATTAATGACCTTCTCTTTGTACTTCCTTATTGTACACTTTGGAGACACTTCTTGGTGTCATTATAACTCTTACAAACCTCTCACATTACTTCTTTAACTCATTTCATACACTCCATTCACAAATGTCTTCTGACTCTTTCACTATCTTCTCACTCTTTCACTATCTTCTCACTAGGCAATCCACTTAGGTTTCAAGTACCAAAACATGATATAGGTCTCAAGTAGTAAATATTATGTCATATATGTTTTTATATGGTCAAATAACACTTGTCCTGACCTATTACAAGTGATAAAACACACTTCAACATTCAATTCCACATATAGGGCTCACAATGGTCTCCTTAGGCTTGTAGCCTTTTTTGTGAAAATTATCTTGGTTTGAGAAATATATCAAATCTTATAAATATTTAAAAACATTTATATACATCCTTTATCTCGTTATAGGTGTGTGTCAAATTTCATGACCTAACTCCACTCCTAGACCACACTTCGTTTGTAAACCACCCTTCAATTAGGCCTAATTAGCCCTATCTTAAATCCACAGTCACCAAATCCGTATTATATGGCCTTTAACCACACCAAAACCACTTTATTACTTTTCCATAAATCAAAACATGTCAAATTATGTAGTTTCATTAATTTTTAAGGGTTAAAACTCTTTTAATGGGGTTTTTACTCTTGAAACCCTAGTTAGGCTTCTACACAGGCTGATGGGCTATATAATTCAATATATTTAATTATAAAAAGTTTAAAAGGAAAAAAATTACACATATATCTCATTTTTATCCCCACACAACTTATAAAATATGTGAGACATGCCATTTCTCTTTATTCTCTCTTCTAACCATCAAAACACAAGTTTTTGAGTCTTATTTAGGACTGTGACAATATGGTTTCTATATCAATGAGCGTTAAGGAATATATTAAGGGATTTTAAAATTATAAATACTTTATTTACACCTATCACCAACCATACAAGCCATTATATAAATTAACATACACATTTATATAAGGAAAGCCTCTCCTCTCTATCTCGACTGTGCACAACAAGGCACCCTACATGCTTGTGAAGTAACATGGAGTATTAGTTCAATTTAAAATATTTCATGCATATTATAAGATATTAAAAACCTCCTTTGCTTATGGTACCATATTCTAATTCCATATATTCAATGGCATACTTGACAAGATTAAGAAACAACTCTTACTTCCCTTTGCAATGCGACTGTTAACCCAAAACATGGTATAGACATGATTTCTTTATTCTAGAGGACTATATGTTGATTCTTTACCATTATATTTTTTATAAACAAAAATTAACCTTCCACCTCAATGATCATTCTTAATCTATATATCATTATCTACACCAAAGTCATACTCACTTTGTGAGAAATAACCATTTACTTTCATATTTGAATGTCATAGGCAAAATAGGTTATATGGGCAAAGGTAACACTTTTCGTTGAGTTCTCCATGTAGATATGTCTTACTCATTTATTTGTAGGTCTGTATAGGTTCAACACATTTAAAACTAATATCATGATGACTCACAACTTACTAACTTGGTGGAATCACTCCAAACTCCCTTCCTTGATTGTGACCTACATTCACTTCTTGGTTAGCACCTACAGTCATTCATCCACCTACAACCTTACAAAAATGACAACATATGGATGTCCTTAAGGAACTTCAAGGATAACGTGAAACTAATGCAATCACATACACTGAATTAAAATCCACAACAAGTCACTTTCTAGGTCAATAGGTAAATATGTCAATTACTCAATACTACCTAATAGGTCAATTACCATCTAATAGGTCACTAGGTCAATTACCACCTAATATATAAATAGGTCAATAAAGTTTAAACCACCACATAATAGGTCAATATGTCAATTAAGTTTATACCACCACCTCATAGGTCAATTACTCATTAAGTTTCTAGTCCTCTAGTTTAAGTTATCAAAGTTATCAAAATTATCAAAGTTTTTCAATAGGTCAATAGGTCAATTACTCATTGATTTTCTAGGTCTCTAGTTTAAGTTTTCAAAGATGTCAAAATTGTCAAAGTTGTCAAAGTTTAAGTTGTGGTTGTAGAACTCTGGTTTTGATGATTCCTGAGTGAAAATTGACACCACCAACACATCTGGTGGGGGGGGGGGTAGATAATGTCTAAGACTAGGTTCTTGGCCTCCTATCAGGTTCAATAAAAAAATCCATCACTCACTACCACCTCAAGAAAACATTTTCCAATATAATAAATTACAAATTTTTAGCCTAAATTCAAGCACACATAAAATGAAAACTATAAGTCATTTCCATGAACCCTTAGATCCCTCCCTTACCTCTTTAAGCCCTATAATATCACCCTAGAGCACTCAAGTGTAAGCTTTGATATCAATCCATTAGATAACTTACAGTGATGGGTCCAAAAATATAAATTTTTGTTGCTGAACAAGCAACTTCTTGAGCTCCAACTGACATTTCTACCTCTGAGACCTTCAAATGTTGTTAAAATTTACATTGTGGTTGCATAACTCTAGTTTTGATGCTTCCTGAGTGAAAACTAAAACTAATAACACATACAAAAGGGAAAATAACATATAAGAACTAGTTATTGGCCTCCCATCAGGCTCGATCGACAAACTCACCACCCATTCTGACTTTAAGAACACCCTTCTCATTATAAGAAAAATGCATTTTTAGCCTCAATTCAAATCACCATAAAATGAAACCTGTAAGTCATTTCTAGAGATTTGATGACTTCAAACCTGAGCTTAAATCATGACCAACCTAAGCTTATCTTAGCTTCAAGAGTATATAATTCTTTACTAACATTGCCAACCACATGAAGGTGGAAGCTTATTTGGCACCACTAACCTACAAAAAATTGTTAGTAAGTAATTAAATATAAAATTTATATGTACTACCTAGAATATAAAAAACATTTACTAAAATTAATTACATCTACATTTAAAAATTCAACATACCTCTGTATTTCAATCTGATGAACCACTAGGATCTTCTCTAACCTTGATATTATCAAGAATAGCTTCATGGTCTGACTCCCAAACTTTCCATAGTTTCCTATTTAATGGCCTCCCATGATATGTTTTTAATTGAATAGTCATTTCATGAATCAAATTTGAATAGTGAAGTATCTTCCTATGCATTTCAAACTCTTCAAATAACCATTGACCTAATTTTTTTTATATGATATCATTGAAACCAAGTTCTAGTGACTACCATTGACCTAGTGGGATAGTCAATATTTTCTCCATCTATAACTAGGAAAGGCAATTTTTTATTTCTCTCTATGCATTGACATAAGTATTAATCAGTGCCTTATTCATTATCTTCATCTTCAATAATTGCAAAAACATGCCTTGTATAAAAAAAAATCATTTTTAGTGACAATACGAATATATATTTAATGAGAATAAATTGTACATAATGAAGATATTTTACTTGGTTGCACTAGATCAGATACATGGTCAAAGTCATCTAATGATGTCATATTTGTAAGTTACAATGTTGTTGGAACCTAATATGTGTTGATTGGAATTAAAGGTTTGGAATTCCAATCATCCACCCACTCTTGTGACTTACACTCATTCCCAACTGAGTCCATGCATGCAGAATAGAAACATGCCAAGTGTCTTATATGAATAGTCTAATAACTTGCATTTGAGCTACAAAATGAGTGGAGGTCAATTGAGCTCATTAGATTCATACAATCCTCATAATTTTCCAAGTGTTCTTCCTCCATTAACCAAAAATGTCTATGAATAGTAGAATTTGGTTGAGCACCACGACACATGTTCTCATTACACCATTCAACCATAATTTTTGCATATATCAAATAAAACCCTTTTCAAATTTTAACTCCTCCCTTGCAATAGCTCTTTTTACACATGCTCCAGCACCTTCATGATCCCATTTTCCATGGCCAACCTTGAGGAATCTCCAAATGTGTTATACACTAATGTAACATGCATCCTACTCAACCAATTAAACATCCATGCATTTTTGAATTGTGATGTGAAATTGTCTAACTAAATATAATGTTGATTGAAAGTAATGTTCCTCTGACTTAACTATTTATAGAACTTCTAAAAACAACCTTTCACATACTCTAAATAATTTTATATGTCATTTCTGATATAAAAATGGTATTCCCTTAATATTTTATGTTGTTGCTCTGTACTATCAAGTGCATATATGAATGTTATATGCATGAATATGGCAACTTGTGATGAGTTTTAATAATATGATTGAACTTCCATTTGGGGTTTAAATGTGTAATTTTCAACAAAATCAACTACTTAAACAATTAAACCAAGTGGGAATCTATCCTTGCTTATCTTGATATGTTCATCCAACCATCTATCCTTGTGTGTGTGTCTTACATACTGATAAACAATCTTCTCCCTAAATATGACCAAAAATTTAGAAACAAGTATCTTTTTTGTAACAATCTCACACTTTTTAGATTGATTTCCATCTTTTATATGATAAGTCATTGATTTATATTTTGTTAAACCAATTAATTCTTGTCCAATTCCACTTGTAATCTCCTCATGGATATATTTTTTAATTTTGGTAATCCATCATGAATGTTGTAATTTCCATTTAGACATGATTTGTTTTAAAATAATTATCCATTTGATATTTTGTAAAAGATAGTTATAATAAATTCCCTAGCTAATTTTGGTGGAAATTCAATCCCACACTATTGTAAAATGTTGTTAGTATGCAAAGTACAATGAATATGGAGAAAAACATCATAGTGCATTGAAAATTCAACCTGTTGCCTACAACAACAAGTGGTGCATGATTTATTTTAACATAAAAAGGTTTTGCCATCTCAAAATATCTTTGACAAATAGAAAATTTTGGATTTTTTTTATAAATTTAGAGTACAAATATGTTTGAGTTATATCTAATAAATGTTTTGGATGTGGTTCACAGTTATGAGAACCAACTCTTCTTTTCACATCTCTTGTATTGGGTGAAAATCGTGTATTGTCTTTCCAGAATTGAGAAATTAAGTCTTTGAGAGTATCAACTATAGCCTTGTCCTTTCATGGAAGTATACTAGATAATGCCCAAAGCTCATTGGTACTAAGTTCATTAAGTCTTTCACATCTTTCAATTGCTTTTATTATTGTTTTTTTGTTTATATTAAGTTTTTAGATTATTTTTGAAACCATTCATTTTTTCCTATTTTGTCACTTACTTCACAAGTTGTAAGTATACATCAGGAAACATTACAATCTTTGGTGCATGATTTTGGGCTTACAGTATGATATAAATCATGTAGATTTTCAACAATTTCATTATTTCCATCATCCATGTTAGATGTTATTTATCCTAATGTGTACATTATAGGACTCATATTAATCAATTTTATCAATGAAACAAATAATTGACATCTTTAACTATCATAATCCAAATTATGAAAGAAAATATCCCAAATTTGTTGATCCAGTCTTCTTGAATGAAGATCAGATGTTTTGTTATGCATTTGTTCTAAAATATTTTCATCGACTTTAATTAAGTACTTGTCTTTTCTATGCATAATTCTTGGAGGTGTTTGTAATGGTGGAATTTATTGAGAGGGTGTTTCAAAATCATTATTAATTTCATTATTTAGAGGTGGGATGACATTTTCTTCATTGTTAATTTCTTCATTTTATGTTTATATAAAATTTTCTTGATGGTTAATTTCATCATTATTTGTTTCCATCAAATTTTATTCATTCATGGGGGGTGAAGCATCATACATAGACTCATAATCAACAAAATAAAAAACTTGGAACTTTTAATGTGAAATTCCAACATTAACTAATTCATTATTATTCATTTAATTATGGTCAATTTCAACATTATTCAATTTATTATTGTCAATTTCATCATTGTTTAATTCATTATTGTCAGTTGAATCATTATCTATGGCATTTGGTTCATTAGGATCAGGGTTTGTACCTTGTCTACCATGAACTTTTTGAATTCATATCTTTTGTTTATCTCTCAATCTTCTAATTCCTTTGGCATTTTGTTCTTCAACATCTTCCTCTTCCTCTTTGAATGTGATCTATCAACCATTTGAAGGGACAATTGACATCTTTTCAAAGGTGGGGTCAAGTACCCAAGTACCACAAATCTCATAAAAGTATGTAGAGAATGTTTGTGAGGATAGAATTCTTGATTTGGGTTAAAAATAGTCATTGATAAGTGAGCTTAGTCAAAAATAATAATAACACGATCTCATTATATAATGCGATAATGTTATATAATGTGATTGTGTTATTACATAATGTGATCACATTATGTGTTGTATAAGGTTCTACTCCACTCAATGCATTGAGAAGCTTATATTGATAATACCATGATCATGTTATTATAAATATAAGCTTTGGGGTTAGTAATTGGCAATGAGAATTGAGTGTTACCTATATTAAGAATAACATGATCACATTATTAAATAATGTGATCATGTTATTAATAACATGATCATGTTATACTTAATATAGATACAGGATTATGGATTATGGATTAAGTCATTAGTGAATATGGATTATGGATTAAAATTTATGTTTTAGGGATTAGGTGTACTATCCCCTTCCAATAGGGAATATAGAAACACAAATAGTTCTGAACAAAGATACAATTTTGCAGAATAAATTCAAAAGATGAATAATAATATAGTCTCTCAATAGCAAATCACAGATCTTATCACTTGTTCTTCTAGACGATTTTAATTATAGTCCTCTCTTATGCATATAAAGAATATGAAAATACAGTCGTGAAAACCCTGGGCTTTTGCAAATCCAAAAATTGAGCTTGAATCTAGAAATTCTGTCTCAGCCTGTTGTGTCGAACACACAGTCACCGACATCGATCGATATACTGCCGACGTCAGTTTTTGTCAGTCCTTCTCTGCTAACGTCGGTCTTCAGTCAGCTGATGTTGGTCACTGGGGATCTCTATCTGCCGAGGTCGATGTCTGAGTGAATCTGCTGATGCTTACAGATTTTTCATGGATCTGTACGGACTTTATATGGCCGCCAAATATAAGATCACCCACCCTGATAGCTAAACAACCTGATCTCAAAATATATGATTCTAATACAAAAGATATATATCTGTATAACTTATTGGATCAAAAACCTAATAAAATAAATACCTGGAAAGCTCTGTGACAACTTCTGGATGAAGTTACCTCTCAAATCTATATACCTCTGTGATAACTTCTATATGAAGCTATCTCTCAATTTGGCAATAGATCAGATGATATTTCATAGCCTCTAAATTGCACACACTGAAGAGTGGACATTCTCCAATGCAGATGGAATCTTGGAACCCTTGGCTCAGTCTTCACAGAAGAATTCTTTCAATATCAAAATCAATAATCAATGCATAATCAATAATGGCCTCCATGAGAAACCCTTATACCCTCAAAAAGATGTGCTTGCCCTAATTAGGGTTTTCTTAAATTCGAATTAGGGTTTCTAAATTAAAATTAGACTAAATAATTAATATTTGATTAAATCAATCAAATATTAATATCTCCCTCAATATATGTTCGATCAAGCCCAAACAAAAGCCAATTGGAAAAATTTTGCTAAATGAAGCCAAGCCAATCTCTATCAAGACCCTCTAACCATCCTATCAGCCTATGAGGGTCGCATAATAGGCTAACCATCAACTCTAAACATGTCAACTAAAAAGGGGACATGACAATCCGCCCCTCCTAAAATTGCTTGCCCTCAAGCAATTGCTGAATGATACACCCATCAATCCACCTGGATCCCAAATGTAGTCATGATCTACCCTGCTGTCAATCAATGCAAACTCCATGCCATGTCAATCCCTAGTAATAAGATAAGCACCCCAACATCCAATCCATAAATGAAAGTTAGCAAGCAACTCAAGCAAACTCCTTACCTGAATAATATCTAAATCTAGATTGTGAAGGCTAGAAATAGTCATATCATCATCAACCTGTGACCCGACTGTAACAGAAAGCTGAGTCCCTACCACATGTGATAACTCCTAAACTGCACTCACCTCAAGACCAAGCTCCTCCTCATATCTCTCTTGTGTTGGTGCCAATGTGCACTCGTCATCGCACTCTATCATGTCATGTCGTATGAGCATCTCCATCTAATGAAAAAACATATATCTGAAGCTGCTGCCCCGTATTGCCTTAAGAATATGTGTCTTCCCATCAACATCAAAGTGAACCTCCATGTCCTTGAGATGAAGAGTAACTTCCTCAAATGAATGAATCCACTTCATACCCAAGACTAAGTCTATATCCCCCATGTTCACCACATAATAATCAGCCTTGAACTCATAGTTGTTCAAGCACAATGGAAGGTCTCTAATCATACGCTCACACCTAAGAGTGTGACCATCAGCTACCTTAACTCTAATGCCCTCAAAATCTTTATTAGTGAGTCCATGATTCTCCACAAATCTAGCATCTATGAAATTATGTGTGGCTCTTGTATCAAGAAGGGTGATGACCTTCTGCCCTGCCAAAACTCCACGGAGTCTGAATGACTCATCTGACTGAATGCTGGATAGGCGTGCCTCTTGTATGTGAAGCTCTAACTCTACCTTAGGCTCTGAAGCCTCTACCTCTACCCCCTCAGAACTATTCTACTGTTTGGAATCCTCTGAATCCCAATCCTCATAATATGCCCACATCACACGATTTGCCTTGCCCTTAGGCCTCAAAGGGCAATCGTGATGGATATCATATGGACCTTTGTAGTAGAAGCAAAGCTTCTTCCTACGTAGATCATTAAGCACCTCATGATCCAAAGGTGGTGCTGCTGGATTGGCCTTTGAATCATTCTTTACACTTGATTTATCTATGTTGAAATCTGGTCTCTCTATATCTGCGTTGGAGCACTTATGGTCTCTAGATGAAGAAGTACCTTTGGAGTTAAATTTATGGGATGGGGCTGCCATCTCCATACTACGCACCTTCTTCATAGCTACCTGTAATGAAGGAGGATCAAAGGCTTTGATCCAACCTCTCAATGGTTCTGTCAATCCCTCCATGAAGAGAACTACCAATCTATGCTCAGAAATATTGGGCACCATGACTGCCAATCTCTGAAACTCACCAATGAAGGACTCCAAGTTATTGATTTGTCTCAACTGTGCCAGATCTTGAAAGTAAACCTTAGGATCTTTCCTGTCAAATCGCTCAACCAATCTATCCACAAAGTCTTGGTACTCTGTCACCTGGTTATGCTGAAGTGTTACCATACCATGGTACCACCAATCATGTGCTACTCCATCCAAGCGCAAAGTGGCATATTTGATGGCATTTATCTCTGTCATTGGTCTCAATGCCAAAAAGGTGTCAAGCTTATGAACCCAAGCTTGAGCTATCATCTTGCCTCTGCCATCAAAAGTAGTCAAAGAAAGCTTGCCAGTAGCCTTCTTCAGCTCACTGAATTGAACTCTAGGCCTCCTGTCCTGTCTAACTAATCTGTAGTGCTCTCTCCTCAGAGTAACAAAATGATCAAAGGAAATCATCTCCTGAACATGAGGATATAATAAGTTCCACTCATTAGTTGTAGCCATGAGGGTATCTGTAAATAGGAAATCACCTGCCGCCTCTTCTGCTAGAGCCTCTGGTTCGTCCTGTATAAACGTAGGCCGTGTAGGTCTATCAGCGGTCCTGGAATGGGTCAGCTATGGTCTATAATTAACAGTAGCACTCCTATTATCTCCTTGTTCCCCATTATGTCTATCAGTGGCATTCATCCCCCTTATCATAGTAGTAAGTGCCTGTAGTGTTTGATTCATCTGTTGTTGGCCTGTCATCATATCATGGTGGAATTCTCTGGTGTCTTGATCAACATCATACCTGTGGCCCCTGGGTGGGCTACCCTCACGCCTATCACTCATGATGATCGATGTCTAATCTAACACCTGAGTACCTTTAAGCAAAGCTCTACTACGTGTGTTATACCTGTGTGGTCCCAACTCTTGTGGCTGCATAAGATCTATAAGCCCTTAGAATGGCAGGATTTTAGCTCCAATCTACCCAACAAGATGGCAAGAATTTGGCTCTGATACCACTTTAATATCCCCTTCCAATAGGGAATATAGAAACACAAACAGTTCTAAATAAAGATACAATTTTGTAGAATAAATTTAGAAGATGAATAATAATATAGTCTCTCAATAGCAAATCACAGATCTTATCACTTGTTCTTCTAGATGATTACAATTACAGTCCTCTGTTATGCATATAAAGAATATGAAAATACAGTCTTGAAAACCTTAGGCTTTTGAAAATCTATAAATTGAGCTTGAATTTGGAAATTTTATCTCAGCCTCCTGTGTCGAACACACAGTCACTGGCATCGGTCGATATACTATCGACGTTAGTTTCTATCAGTCCTTCTCTGTCGATGTCGGTCTTCAGTCAGCCGATGTTGGTCACTGGGGATCTCTATCTACCGAGGTCGGTGTCTGAGCGAATCTGTTGATGCTTATAGATTTTTCAAGAATCTATACAGACTTTGTATGGCCACTAAATATAAGATCACCCACCCTAATAGCTGAACAACCTGATCTCAAAATATACAATTCTAATACAAAAGATCTATATTTGTATAACTTATTGGATCAAAAACCTAATAAAATAAATACTTGGAAAGCTCTGTGACAACTTCTAGATGAAGTTACCTCTCAAATCTGTATACCTCTGTGATAACTTCTGTATGAAGCCATCTCTCAATTTGGCAATAGATCAACTGATATTTCACAGCCTCTGAGTCACACACACTAAAGAGTGGACGTTCTCCAATGCAGATGGAATCCTAGAACCCTTGGCTCAGTCTTCACAAAAGAATTCTTTCAATATCAAAATCAATAATCAATGCATAATCAACAATGGCCTCCATGAGAAACCCTTATACCCTCAAAAAGATGTGCTTGCCCTAATTAGGGTTTTCTTAAATTAGAATTAGGGTTTCTAAATTAAAATTAGACTAAATAATTAATATTTGATTAAATCAATCAAATATTAATATCTCCCTCAATATATGTCTGATCAAGCCCAAACGAAAGCCAACTGGAAATTTTTTGCTAAACGAAGCCAAGCCAATCTCCATCAAGACCCTCTAACCATCCTATCAGCCGACGAGGGTCGCATAATAGGCTAACCATCAACTCTAAACATGTCAACTAAAAAGGGGACATGACATTAGGGATTGAAATTTATGTTTTAGGGTTTAAGGATTAGGGATTAGGGCATGTAGGGTTTGGGTTTAAGGGTGTATATAAGATATAATCACTCTATTCCATGTGTGAACCTAATTTTTACTACAAAGGATGTTAATTGGCATTAAATCAATTGGTAAATAGGGAAAGTTTTTGGTTTAAAATTTAGGGTATAGCATTTAGGGCTTAGGTTTAGGGTACATAGGGTCAATCATAAAGATAATTCTTAGTCTAAATTATGTTAATTTGGGATAAAATTATTGGTTCAATGTTTAAAGAGTTTATATTTATGGTTTAGAGTTTAGGGATTAATAACTTTAAGCATTAGGGCTTTGGGTATAGGTTTTAGGGTATATAAGGTACAATCATGATGACAATTAGGTTAAATTGGAGCTGATCAACCCTTAAATCACATTTTATAGTCATGCAATTAGGTTGAAGGGGCTCATAATATTCTCAATTTAATTTAGATGCATAACTAGAGGGCTAAGTTTTGGCCCTAGGTTTAAAAAATGCATTTTATGACATCTCATGATAAAATCAATTATATCATAAGGCATGTATGCTTGTGGCATGTAGTGGGAATTAGAGCATAGGGCTTATAATTTAAGATTTAGGGATTAGGGATTAGGGCATGGGGTTTAAGTTTAAGGACCTGTATATAATTTGTCTAATTACTCTATGCCATGTGAACCTAATTCTTACTACAAATAATGTTAATTGGGACTAAATTGATTCGTAAATAGGTAAATCTTATGGTTTACAATTTAGGGTATATTGTTTAGGGTTTGTGGTTTAGTTATGATATTTTAATGTATATATGGTTTAGGATACACATGGTCAATCACAAAAATAATTGAGGATATTTTGAATCACTTGGACCCATTTGTGACTATAGAATGTGCATTTGGGTTGTCATTATACCTTGGATGTTATCATGTATATTAAGTGAATTAATCAAATGGGGTAATAAATAATGTGATCTAGGCCAAACTAAGCCTTGTGAACTTAATTATTAGTCTAAATGATGTTAATTTGGGCTAAAATTATTGGTTCAATGTTTAAAGAGTTTATATTTTTGGTTTAGAGTTTAGGGATTAAGAAATTTAACGACTATGGCTTAGGGTATAGGTTTTAGGGTATATAAGGTACAATCATGAAGGTAATTGGGGAAAATTTCAGTTCCTTGAACTTATATCTATGAGTAAAGAATGTAAATTTGGGATTAATTATCCCCCACATCATCATAGATTGAGCCTATGAAGTCAATTGTGGTAATGAGTGATGCAATTTTAACGAAGTTCATCCCTGTGAACCTAAATCTTACTATATACAAAGGATGTTAATTAGATCTAAATTTATTAGTTTAGGTTAAAGGGTCTATAATTTAAAGGGTTTAGGATTTAGAGCTTATGGCTTAGATTTTAATGTAAATGGTACATGGTTTAGGGTTAAAGTTAAATAGTACACAGTTTAAGGTTTAAGATATAAAATATAGGGTCTAATCACTAAGGTAATTAAAGAACATTTGAGCTGCTTGTTCACCTATTTATGACTTGATTACCTTCATGTTTTTATTTATGATACAATTAGGGTCAATTATGACATGTACATGTTGCATACATGTTATTCAATCAATTGAGCCATAAATTTGGTTTAGGGGCTCAATTTTGCCTAGATCACACAGGGAATTACACAAATTAACTAATTGGATCAATTCATGATAGAAGATTGATCTTTTGATTTTTATCCAAATAATATATTGCTATTGAAGGGGTTCAAATTGGCCTTAAATGAATCCTCAATTAAAAGAATCAACTAGCTCCTCCTTTTTGGTTAATTAAGTTGAAGGGGCTCAAAATATCCCCAATTTACTTCAAATTCATAGCTAGATTGGTAATCCAAAGGTTAATTTTTGGCCATAGGTTTAAAAAGGTTTTTTTATGACATCTCATGATAAAATCAGTTATATCGTAAGGCATGTATGTTTTTAGCATGTAGTGGGCATTATGGAATATGGATTATAAGTTATGTTTTAGGGATTAGGGATTAGGGTTTAGGTTTAAGGACTTGTATATTAATGTCTAATAGATCTATGCCATTTTCGAACCTAATTTTTACTAAAAAGGATGTTAATTGGGACTAAATTGAAATTGGTAAATAGGGAAAGTTTATGGTTTACAATTTAGGGTATATTTTTTAGGGATTATGGTTTACAACTTAGGTTTTAATGTATATATGGTTTAAGGTACATAGGTTCAATCACAAATATAATTAAGGACAATTTGAATCACTTGGACCCATTTGTTATTATAGAATGTGTTTTTGGGTTGTCATTATACCATGGATGTCATCATGCAGATTGAGTGAATTAGTCAAATGGGGCAATCAATCATGTGACTTAAGCCTTGTGAACTTAATTCTTAGTTTAAATGGTGTTAATTTGGGTTAAAATGATTGATTCAAGGTTTAAAGAGTTTATATTTATGGTTTAGATTTTAGGGATTAAGAACTTTAGGGATTAGGGCTTAGGGTATATAAGGTACAATCATGATGGTGATTAGGGAAAATTTGAGCTCCTTGAACTAATATATGTGAGTAAGAAATGTAAATTGGGAACAATTATCCCCCACATCATCATAGATTGATCCTATGAACTCAATTGTGGTAATGAGTTATGTAATCTTAACCAATTTCATCCTTGTAAACCTAATTCTTACTATATATAAAGGATGTTAATTTGGGATAAATTGATCCCAAGGGCCTACTGAGCCTCAATGTAAGGAATTTCATCCATATATTATCAATTGGGGATCCAAGTGCTTAACATATTAAAAAAAAAAGTATTTTTTAAATTTTATATGTAATTTAGTCCAAAGGAACTATGTACAAGGAATTACATTCATATATAATGGAAATTGGGGCCTACTTGGTCCTAATTGCATACAATATTAAACCGATCGAGTATTCGGTTTTATATGATACATAATTGGGGACAATCAAGGCTTGCCTAAGGAATTGTGTTAACATAATTTTAATTAGTGCCCTAATTGCACACCTTATTCAAATAATTGAGTGTTTGATTTAATTTGATATGAAATGAGGACCAATTGAACCATCTATAAGAAATTACATCCATCTAATAAGAAATGGGAATTTGATTGTGTACCAAATTCAATTGAAAGAATATTTGGTTCAATATGATATGAAATGTAGTCTAAACAAGACTTGTGTAATAAGTTTCATCCTTATACTATCAATAGGGGGCTCTGTTGGTCCCAAATACATAACATATTGAATCAAATAAGCATTTAGTTTAGATGAATATGAAATTATGGCCAACCAAGGCTCATGCAAGTAACTGAATACATCTAATGTCAATTATGACTTTGTTGGTCCCAATTGTAAACTATATCTAGCTAATCATGTATTTGGTTCTATCTTATACATAATAGGGGCCAACTGAGACCCATGAAATTAATTTTGTCCATATAATGTTGGTTGGGTTCCATTAGCCTTGATTTCACACCATATTAAACCAATTGAGTATTTAGGTTCAATATGATATGCAATTAGGGCCACTCAATCCCCAAGCAAGGAATTACATCCATCTAATGTCATTTGGGGCTCTAATTACATCATGTAAAATCAATTGATATTTTTTTCAATACTATACACAATTGGGGACAACCAAGTCCTATGTAATTAATTGCTTCCACCTAATATCAATCAAGGCATTTTTCACCCCATGCAAGGAATTATGTCCATCTAATGTCCATTATGAATATTTTTCCATAATTCCACATCATATTTAACCAATTTCAAGTATTTTCTTTGATATAATCTATAATTAAGAGTAATTGGTCCCCATGTAAGGAATTCCTTCAATATAATGTCAATTAGGGATTTAATAACACACCATAGTAAACTAATACACAAGATTTAGTTCAATCTAATACACAATCACGGTTAAATGAGCATTGAGAAAGGAATTATATACATATGATGTCAATTAGGTTTCTAATTGCACACCATATTATAAAAAACCAAGTATTTAATTTATTTTAATACATAATTGGGGCCACCCAAGCTCCATCGAAGGAAGTATGTCCATCTAGTGTCAATTTAAGATCTATTGGCCCGATTGCACACCATATTAGGATCAAAATAATAATAAATTGATTTATAGGTTAATAAATATCCAATTATCACTCAATGCTATCAATTCTTGGCAAGAAAATTGGTCCCAAATAACAATATTAATCAACCAATATTTGATCTTAATACTACTAGGACTAATGGATCTTACTCAGGTTTTAAGGTGTTGAGAATATATAATTCAATCACATTATTAATGCAATCATGTTATTAAGTAACATGATCGCAATATTAATGCATTTACTAATGCAATCACATTATTAATGTGATCATGATATTTGAATTTGAATTCAATTATCGTGCCTTTTGGCTCAAGAATGGCTTGGACTTTTGAGCCAAAGGCTTGGACTATCAATGTATAGTCAAGTATTAAAAGGTATGATAAAAAAACAAATTTAAACTTTGATTGCCAAATACAGTAAGAATTTCAATGTGAAAATTCAAAAACTTAGTACCATCTCTACGAGCATGCTCTCCTCTTTCCAAAAATATGATTTTTATAATTTTTGGACTAATTTAAGGTTTCAAACTATGTGAATTTCTAACTATATTTTTTAGGCCACTACATGCCACAAACAAACATGCCTATACATGTTCATGTAATTTGTCTTTCATTGATCCAAGTGAAAAATAAGTTATATGGTAACATACAAGGCTTAATTCTACACACATTAAAAAAAATTATTTTCATTTTTTTAAATGTAGTTAGGCATGCAAAATGGAATGGTATCCATTTTTTAATCAATTTTTAGGATCTATTTACTTGAAAAATTCATAAAAAAAATTTATTCATTGAAAAAATATAAAAAATATAGGTGACATTTTGTAAGATCTTATCTAAATTTTCCCCAAAGGATTTCAAATAATATTAAATGCTTCTCAAAAAATGGTGCACAACATGCCCATCTATCTACTATCTTTTCTAAAAAAAATGAGTTCCTCTTCAAAAATTTTATGTTTAACTTAGTTATACTTAACCATTTTTAAAAAAAATAGTGTTTTGGAAACTAGACTCAAAATTTTACATTTCATGTTCTTACACCATCTTCAAATTTGGAGTGTAAGTATCTCAAATTATTCACAAAAGTTTAGATTTTTTAAATTTTAGGAAAATCATGTCCATGAGTAGGCCACTTTTTATCCCCCAACTTTGTGCACTTACCCACCTCACTACCTTCATGTTGTTGATCCTACATTTAAAAGACAAAAAATATCTTAATTAAAACTCCATAAATTATTAACTTGATAATTATTTAATGCTTTTATCTATTTACAAATTAAAATTAGTTTTTAATTAATCATTAAATGTAGTTTTTAATTGATCATTAAATAAATATCACAACATTGCACCTCTGTACATGTCTCTTCTAAATCAAGATGCTTATGAGTACGACACACACTCTGTGTCAAACCGTGCCTAGTAGATCCCTGTATACAAAACTATATATACATATTACAATATATCAGATTAATTTTTTATAACCAAGTAAAAATATAAGTTATATTTATTTAGATTTTTATATACCTCTAATGAGATAATATGAATGTTACCTTGAGGATGTACCTCATTTACTACCTGAATAGTAGGCTCAACAAAATGCACAACATTAACCTTAGTTGTGTGTATAAAAATAGGATCAATATCACGAGAAATAGAAATTGTCTCTCTCATATCCCCCTCAACCTCATGTAAATTGAAGTCAAATCCAAAAGACCCAAATGATAAAATAGACCCCTCATGTGGAACAATAGGATCAATAGTAGGAACAATAGAAACTATCTCTCTCATAACCCCCTCAACTCATGTAAACTAAAGTCATGTCCAAGAAACCCCAATGATAATGCAATCCCCTCATGCATAAGCCATGCACTATATCCTTGGGGGTGCAAAAGATATTGAGATTCTAATTGACTATGTATGTTATACATGAAAAATGGTAGTACCATTAGCTCCATGTGTAGTGAAACATGAGAGAAAGAGGTAGAAGGCTATATACATGTACATGTCAACATGTATTCCAATTAGTTTTATAATATAATCTAGGAAATGTAAAACAAAAAAATAAAATGTACATGTAATTTAAAATTAACATAAATAATTATTTAAATTATACCATAGAATATTGATGAACATCAACACCACTGGCATGCTGATCAACACTATGTATACGGGATCTCAAACTCTGTTCAGGTGAAGAAAATGCTAACAATGGTCTTATATCCTGATCATGTGCACCACGAGTCTCAAGTGGTATAATGATCACACCATCAAAGACTGAGTCGAATGTATCAAATCCACTATCAATACTGTAGATAGTATCCTCCACATATCTAGCAACAAAAGAAGAGTGATAACATGATCAGCTCCTATGACCTGATAAACATGCAATAAATCATTGGAGAGAATTTGTGCAACCCTATGCATCTGAATCATATCATCAATACAATCAATGGCACTAGCTGACACTATATGTGCCCTCACATAAGCTTCCTCTATTGATCTAATTCTTGTATTTGGTCACCGTAAAAAAAATCACCCACATGATCATGTGAAATTGATTGTGTATGGAGATCAATGTTTGCCACATCCTCTATTGCTTTCCTTTGCCCTGCAACAATCAAAGTTGCTTCTACATTATCAAAACCAAATAAAAAATGTGATATTTGTCTCCTACAAGTTCATAGGTGTTAGGAGGTGGAGGTACTCCCTCACATTGATAATCATCTCAATCTTTCACTTTTCCCTTCCATTATCCATAGTATGCAAGGATATCACAATAATTTACACTAAGGTTTAAATAAACCTCAACATATAACTGTTGTGCAAAATATAGAGGAATTTGGTCATTGTTTGGTTATTGACCACGTGCATCAATAAACCTAGGGTATATCAAGGGTGCTATAAGATCACACTTACATTTAGACACTTCATACCCTTGTACCCTAGATTATCCATTCTAATTAGGAAAATAACAATTTTTAATCATATGTTTTGATATAAGATTCACTACTTCTTTGAATCCCACTATTCCCAAAACATTGTCTTTTGATTTTTGCTTGAATTGATCAAGATTTTCTGGATTGAAAGGGTTGTGTTTTTAGCATTTCTTGAATCTTTTTCAAGTCTATTAAATTATTTTCACAATAAATCCTATATGATGTTTGAATGTCGGGATCTCTCAATATTTTTTCCAATTTCTCTATTTCCATATCAATTATACTAAACAAATCTCCCATTTGTGTTGTTTTTCATAAAAATAAAAATTGAATTAATTATAAGTTTTGGAAAAAAAATATATCTAAAACATTTACCTAAAAATAATAATTAAATATACAATCAAAGAGGTCAACATAGTATATGGATACTTATAATGAAGAAAATTACTCTTAAATTCATAAAACATTAAACAGATGTACATGAGTTAAAAAAATATTACATTAACAAGGGACTCCAAAGTAGGGTGGCTTCCATTATTGATATTTGAGTGTTTCAAATTAAATGGGATGGCCATATAATGAAATATGTACATATTCTCAATATTAGAAGAAATACTGAATGGAAACAAATAAATAAAATCATAAGCACAATGCAAGACTTTCTCGGACATCAAATCATAAGTATAATCTACAAACAAGATGTAAAAGTATTTCTAAACCTATATCTATGTAACAAAATCTAGAAGTAACTGACGTAAATAAACCAAGAACATCTCCAAAAAAAATCATTCTTTTTTTCATTCTATTCATTTAAATATTTATTAGTTTATAATTTATTCGTGAGTCGTGTAGAAGCAGTTACAATTCACTTACAACCAATTAACTTATGCTCCTCTAGGCTTGTTGTTCCCAAAATCAGCTGCGCTTATTTTTAGAACAACCCCTACGAAACTTGTCCATTTCATGTTTTCTCTCTAGGTTCATCTTTCGAAGCAAGTTTCTCTTGATCTCAGGTTTTGTCAACTGATATCTTTGGAAAGTTTGCGACCTTTCTTAGTTCTATTTCTCAATAAATGTGAAATTCATTGTGTTTTTAATGTGATCAGAATGCACAAATTTTTGATTAATTTCAATGAGTTAGCATTTTTTTTCTTAGCAAATATGCAAAGGTGGCAAATTTTGCCATTGCATATTTTCCTGCAAAGGTGGCAAATTTTGCCACCATTGTATATTTTCCTGCAAAGGTGGCAAATTTTTCCACCATTGCATAATTTCCTGCAAAGGTGGCAAATTTTGCCACCATTGCATATTTTCTTGCAAAGGTGGCAAATTTTGCCACCATTGCATATTTTCCTGCAAAGGTGGCAAATTTTGCCACCACTGCATATTTTTCCCTCATTTTTGCTATCTTTGGAAAAAATTTCATTTTCCATGCCCACTCCCCTTTTTTTTTCACTTTTGGACCTGCTCACGTCTCATCTCTTTCAAACGCATTTCCCTAATCATGACCAGCAAATGTGCAGTTCTCCCAGATCGCTACTTTCTTCTCCTGATTGTACAATCATGATTCATGCTGCAATTTCTCTAAAGGATCCCTCTTCATTGGCGTCCTTTCAACATAAGTTCTTTCAGGTCACTGAAGTTTCTCTAAAGAAGTCGATGCTCATCTGAAGAAGTTTGGCAACAAGAACTGAGGCTCTTTCTTCTTCTTTCTTCTTCTCTCCTTACACACTTTTGTTTTATGCAAAGTGCATGCAATTTTGTAATATGTAATTAAATGTAAATATTTCAAAAAAATATCTAAAAGTCAAAGATGAGTCATCTTTGACCAAGATATTTTATATATTTTATTATTTTCTCTTTTTGAGGATTTTCTCCCTATATATAGTGGAGACCTCATTTGTAAAATATCTTGGAAAAATTAATAGCAAACACTCTGCCGAAATTGAAGCAACTTTTGAGACTTTGTGCTCAAATTTGTAAATCATATTTTGTTGAATGAATGAGAAGCAGGGTATTTTAGACTTTGTGTTGAGATTGTCTGTGTTATTAAGGAAATAGTTCTTATGTCCTTTTTCCTAGTAATATCTTATTTATCTAATTTAATAAGCAAAGTGGGTGTGTTAGTATTATCTGAGGGCATTTTTGGAAGGTAGAAGATAGACTTTGTGCTGCTTTTATCTTTGAGATTCAGTTATTTTTTGTAGTTTCAGGTGAAGACTTTGTGCTTCACTTCACTCTACAATTGTACTTGTTTCAAATCAGTGAAAGAGACTACGTAAGACTTTGTGCTTACGTGAGTGTTCTTGAGAAATTTGTCACTTTAGGTGATTTTCTACTCCACATTTGATACCATTCCTGAAAGAAGAGGAATGTTGTTGGCTGCGGACTAGGATTTCCCCCTTTTTGTTCTTTATACATTACTTCTGAAAAAAGAGAAGTAGATGCTGTGATACCACCCCATGTGTTATTTTTTGCTTAATTATATACATATATCCAGTGTATAAATATTTAATAGGGAACCTCCCATTGATGAGAGGAGAGATTTACTTCGTCCAGATCTGGTGAACCCATACTTTTTGTGGTGTAAATCTCCCTATGCTGTGGCTGATATACCCATTTTGTCATCAGTTAGTTGACGACAAAATATTCACCCAACAATTTTTGGTGACTCCGCTGGGGACCTCAAATGTGCAGTCAGAAACCTCAAGTTTCAGATTGAAGCAGTCCCTACCCTTATCCATTACATAGTCTGGTGACTCTGTTTCATGTGTTACCCATTATCATTATAGCCTTACCATCTCCCTCCATCTCTGTTATATTATCTAGTCTGCAAAACCAGAGCCGCTGGGAAAAATGTGCATTTTGAAGCCTCAAGCTTCAACTTGAAGTAATTTCGGTCCCTTTTTGATTTTAAAATCTGGCAACTCCACGCTACACAAGAAGCCAGAGATTTAAGGGTATTTTTGACCCCATGTTTGAGTTGGCGTAGCAGAGCAATTTTGATCTATTTCCTCCACCAGCTTCTCTTCAACGGTCTAGGAGTTTTCCTTCTAACCTTGTCAGGTAACCAACACAAGGTAGAACTTCTTTTCCCGCTGTTAATCATGGCCTGCCTATAAACACTCCACCAAGGTTTGTTATCCTGCCATTTAATCCTCTTATCATAATGGCTTAAGGCCTGTGGGGCAATTCCTTTGGTCCCCTTAACTTGACTGCACCCTTGCATGAACTACCTCGTAGTTCTAGGAAAAATTTTCCTAAGTTTTTTGGAGATGGAAAGGTTCATCCCGATGAGCATATTACTACTTTCTCCATAGCATGCAGTGTAATTGGTGTAGAATTTGAGGATGTGGAAGTAAGACTTTTTGTGGAGACTTTGCAAGGTGCTGCTATAGATTGGTTCTATCACTTGCAGGCTGGGTCAGTAACTGATTGGGATACGCTCAAAACCAAATTTGAAGCTAGGTTTAAACTTGCTAAAGATGCACATGCTTTGTTAGCCCAGCTAACCCAAATGAAAAAAGAATCCCAAGAACCCATGAGGGATTTTGTAGCCAAATTCAACAAGTTAAAGAACTAGATTCCAGCTGTTGCTCAACCCACATCAGAAAATCTCAAGTGCTTTTTCATCAATTCCCAGCTTCTCGAAGTAAGTTTCCTGTTAAGGTGAGCTGGCCCTATGGATTTAGCATTGGATCAAAGTTTGGCTACTGAGATTGAAGATGATCTTATCCTGGTAGGTAAGATCAGAAAAGACCCAAGTAAAAATGGATTCCCTTCATCTATTGAAATTTCTTCAGGTACTACAGATCCTATGGTGCAAAAATTAATGAATGAATTGATAGCTTTGAAAAGGCAGATGGCCCAAGTTATGTCTGCTTCTCCTAATCAGGATATGCCAAGGAGGACATTTCAGAATCAAGTGTACCAAGGCAATGCTGCCAAGAATTAAGGGCAACCAAATCGTCTTCCTCCCCCATAGAGGAACCTCACCCTTGAAGCACCTCTAACCAACTTAGCGGTTGAATATCTAGAAACAGAATATGCTTCCCCTTTTCAACTTGAGTTGGACCAACATGATGATGCTAATCTCTTCGAAGAGTAGGAAGAAAAATTAGCTGGCGATTCCATCATTGGTTACCTGAATTATCAGGATGAACCCAAAAGTGAGGGGAATGCAGCTGAGGGATCATATGCTGTATTCACTTGGTCCCAAAAATAGTCATCTCGACAAGCTGATAAAGAGAAAATAGAGGAGAAACCTCAGCTAGCAGTTTCAATTGCCAAGCAGGGAACCACTCTGCCCTTCCAACCAAAGGACCTGGTGGCTGTTGAAAAGGTATGTACCCTAAGCATCCCTGCACCCTCTACCTCAACTTCGCAAACCAGCCCTCCCCATCCCAAAAACCAAAAGAGTGAACTTTCATCCTCTGTCCCTAGTCTAATTCAGACATTTGACATAATTGAGCATGTCAAAAAGACTAAAATTCAAATGTCTAAATTTGAATTTCTACAAGCCCATCCTGAACAGTTGGATAGGTTGGCAGAATGTGTGAAAGGTATAGCTGTCCCTACAGGACAAGAAATTTTGAAGGTAACTCATGATCCCCCAAAGAATGTATCCACTTGGAATAATCTTATCGTGACTCCTCCAGTTGCTCCCAGGAAAATAAAACCTTTCTATGTTTCCCTGTTAATAAACGGTCGCAAGCTGAGCAACTGCATCATCGATTCTGGTACATCTGACAACATCATGCCTGCTAAAGTGGCAAAATATCTTGGTCTCACATTGACTAAAACTTTTGGGAGATGTTTCTCCATGGAGAATAAACAAGTACCACTATTGGGGCAAATCAAAGATGCCCAATTTGCATTTGCAGTGTTCCCTGACAAGAGGATCAAGATGACAATTCTGGTAGCTGACGTCCCAGCTTCATATGGCATTCTGCTTGGATGAAAATTTTGCAAGGATGTCGGAGGAGAATTGAGCATGGACTTATCCCAGGCAAGAATCCCTGTGAAAGGCGTGATGTAAAGGTTTCTTCCTGAGAGAGAGGCAAAGTATGTGGTCACCCAAACGTCATCTCCTACGGCTCAGATTCTGTTTGAGTCCTCAAGCAAGGGTAATTATTTTTTGACGATAGAAGAGGTTCGTGAAGAAACTATTAAAGCCCTTGAAAATGACAACCAAAAAATTAGTTTAGATGAAACAACGACAAGTGGACCTGATAGTGCCAATCAGTGGCGGGTGTCAAATGAGGACAATCAAATCAAGTGCCAAATGGAGCCAGAAGAGCAACCAATTATGGTAGCTGACCATGCTATTGTGCATCATGATCAGGGAAAAGAACTCTTCACTAAGAAAACAAAGATTCATGGTTTTTAGATCAAAAGACAAGTCTTGCTGTGGGACAAGAGGAGAAAACAAAAGGGAAGGCACAGGAAATTGTTTTCCTAGTGGAGAGTTCCATTCACACATCATCGATTGTGGGGAGAAAATGGCCTCTTGCTAGTTTATCAAGATAGAGCATCATCGTCACTGCCTCTAAAGGGGCAGCATTTGAGGTGCTTTGATTTTTGAAGTACCAAATAAATTCACATGTATATTTGTATAGTCTTTTGCTTTGTTTTGTTTTCATTTTTGGAGCCTTTCTTTTTGAGTAGCTTGACTTCGTGGCCCAATGGCACGCTTCTAAGGCACTGGAGATTCTGGATTCTACTCCCTTCAATTACTTTTTGCAATAGAAGGTAGTTCCCCAACAGGAGCCAGCTATTGTTCCCAAAATCAGCTGCGCTTATTTTTAGAACAACTCCTACGAAACTTGTCCATTTCATGTTTTCTCTCTAGGTTCATCTTTTGAAGCAAGTTTCTCTTGATCTCAGATTTTGTCAAATGATATCTTTGGAAAGTTTGTGACCTTTCTTAGTTCTATTTCTCAGTAAATGTGAAATTCATTATGTTTTTAATGTGATCAAAATGCCCAAATTTTTGATTAATTTCAATGAGTTAGCAATTTTTTTTAGCAAATATGCAAAGGTGGCAAATTTTTCCACCATTTCATATTTTCCTACAAAGGTGGCAAATTTTTCCACCATTGCATATTTCCCTGCAAAGGTGGCAAATTTTACCACCATTGCATATTTTCCTGCAAAGGTGGCAAATTTTGCCACCATTGCATATTTTCCTGCAAAGGTGGCAAATTTTACCACCACTGCATATTTTCCCCTCATTTTTGCTATCTTTGGAAAAAAATCATTTTCCATGCCCGCTCCCCCCTTTTTTTTTTTGCTTTTGGACCTGCTCACGTCTCATCCCTTTCAAATGCATTTCCCTGATCATGACCAGCAAATGTGCAGTTCTCCCAGATCGCTACTTTCTTCTCATGATTGCATAATCATGATTCATGCTACAATTTCTCTAAAGGATCCCTCTTCATTGGTGTCTTTTCAACATAAGTTCTTTCAGGTCACTAAAGTTTCTCTGAAGAAGTCGATGCTTATCTGAAGAAGTCTGGCGGAAAGAACTGAGGCTCTTTCTCCTTCTTTCTTCTTCTCTCCTTACGCACTTCTATTTTGTGCAAAGTGCATGCAATTTTGTAATATGTAATTACATGTAAATATTTTGAAAAAATATCTAAAAGTCAAAGATGAGTCATCTTTGACCAAGATATTTTATATATTTTATTATTTTCTCTTTTTGAGGATTTTCTCCCTATATATAGTGGAGACCTCATTTGTAAAATATCTTAGAAAAATTAATAGCAAACACTCTGCTAAAATTGAAGCAACTTTTGAGACTTTGTGCTCAAATTTGTAAATCATATTTTGTTGAATGAATGAGAAGCAGGGTATTTCAGACTTTGTGTTGAGATTGTCTGTGTTATTAAGGAAATAGTTCTTATGTCCTTTTTCCTAGTAATATCTCATTTATCTAATTTAATAAGCAAAGTGGGTGTGTTAGTATTATCTGAGGGCATTTCTGGAAGGTAGAAGATAGACTTTGTGCTGCTTTTATCTTTGAGATTCAGTTATTTTTTGTAGTTTCAGGTGAAGACTTTGTGCTTCACTTCACTCTACGGTTGTACTTGTTTCGAATCAGTGAAGGAGACTATGGAAGACTTTGTGCTTACGTGAGTGTTATTGAGAACTTTGTCACTTCAGGTGATTTTCTACTCCACGTTTGATACCATTCCTGAAAGAAGAGGAATGTTGTTGGCTGCGGACTAGGATTTCCCCCTTTTTGTTCTTTATACATTACTTCTGAAAAAAGAAAAGTAGATGCTGTGATACCACCCCATGTGTTATTTTCTACTTAATTATATACATATATCTAGCGTATAAATATTTAATAGGGAACCTCCCCTTGATGAGAGGAGAGATTTACTTCGTCCAGATCTGGTAAACCCAAACTTTTCATGGTGTAAATCTCCCTATGCTGTGGCTGATATACGCATTTTGTCATCAGTTAGTAGATGACAAAATATTCACCCAACAAGACTATAACTTCAACTAAATTATTATAAATTGGAGTCAGTGGTCTGATTCTAGAACACTCACCATTAGTTGAGAGATTCAATTAATAAACTTCAAATAAACCCATATGTGATCTTACTAGGCTCTCTCATTGGAAAAAATAACATTATCTATTTTGAACAAGAATTTTGTGACTTTTAATGTTACCTTTCTATGCCAAGTTGAGAGGTAATTGAAGGGCATTGACTACTTTAAATTTAAACCTTGAGATTCACCTTATATGATAAATGTTTTAATATGTGACTTTATTGCTGTCTTGATTGCTCTACAAGTACAATGATGCCCATGTAATATAATTTCTATGAAATCACCTTTCCATTCAATTGACTTTTATCATCCTCATATGATAAGGGACTATCCCTAATTATGGTAAAAAAATGATTAAGAGGATACAAATAATGTGGTCCTCCATTTATTTGGTTGGGACTTATCAAGGAAATAAATGAATATGGTGATCCTGAGCTACTTGATGACTCTAATTTTTATCAGCAGTTGATTTGACATTTTCTAGATTCAATAAAGTCTACATCATTAGTCCCAAAGATGGATGACTGAGGCTATGACCAAACATACAACTATGCACATTTGAATTAAATCATAATCCACACAAGTTTTGTACCAATCTATCTATCCTTGATTTCATATAAATGTATCAAAAGATAAGCAAAGGAGAACATGTTAATAGTGAGGAAGTTTATTTACCTAAGAGGATAATGAGAAAAATGAGCTCAAGAAAAAGCTAAACTTATATGATATGCATGATGATGGAGCACAAGTACAGGTTATGGTTGACTTTGTTAATAACCATGGTGATGTAAAGTGTCATGATATTATTGGTATTTTTGGCTTTCCTAGAAAACTTAAAAAGGTATAAATACAAGGCATATGAACTGTTTACCAAAATACCTGTAAAAGAATCCATAAATTATGCTCCCAAATTTTATTGAAGCTACTTAAAACACAAATATTTGATGTCTATTATTTGAGTCTCAGAAAGTAGTGTCATAAATAGAATGGTTTAGTAGTCTGAACGACATTGGTATTCATGAGAATTGAAATATTATTACATATTGGTCACTTGGAGATGTATATAATGGCTCTTACTAATATAGATATTGAAGAAGATCTAAATACTAATAGATGTATGAAGCTTTGAACCTCTATTTTTCAAGTTTAATGTAAGTAAAATATAGCTCTAAACAATTAAATCAAAGAAATATTCCAAAAAACCATATAATTGATGAGATCAATGTCATTTTTTAATGTTTGGGATGTAGGGTCTATGATGAAATAAAATAAAATTCTTGGTCAAAAACTAAAAATGAAATATATTATAATAGATTTATAATTCTAGGATATGCATGGAGATGAAGGATTGTCTAGGTATTCAATTAAAACCAAGATTCAAGGATATACTAATGTCTATTGGTGAAGAATCACATGTTGCAGACATCATAAAATGAATTTTAGGAGTCTCATTTTTTTACAAAAGTTCAATTATACTACTTATGGTCCTAATATGTCAAGGGACTATGCCTAATTTTTACTTTGGGGATGGTAGAGACAAAATGACATTACATCATGAAGTGCCTTGCCTATAGTGATTTTAGAATAAAATACAAGGACAACCTAAAAGTTGACTACCTTGTTTGAAGAGACTAGACTAGATAAAATAGTTTTTTTTCAATATCCATAGTGGAAGATCCAATAGTAAAAAGAGAATGAATATTTTTAAAACTTAATAATACATCCCTTATCTCTTTTAACTTGGAACACACTTGTTACTGCTTTTGGTTCCATAAACTACTTGTTCTCATGAATATTGTTAAATTATTGTTTCATTCATTCAAAAGTAGGATATGACTAGTAGAGTTTTTAGTTTTGTTGATATGTGTCATACACCAATTGGTAAATCAATGGTAGGTATGGAAAAGGACTAGTGTCCAACCATAATGCTTTCATCTGATACATCATGTTTTCAGGATGATATCTTCTTCGAGAAAATACATCTTGTATCAGTTATTTGTATATTTGTTTAACCACCAGTGTTTTATTTATATTTGTTCATTTTAGATTTATGGCATATTTTTTCTTGGAAAATTCATTGGTTTATCTCAAGCCATGGTGCTAAGATAACAAATGAAGTAAGGTTAGATTAGAGTGAATCCAAGACCCTACTATTAAATTTATTACTCTTCTAATGTCTTATATGTACTTGATATCTTAATAGTTCCACCAAATTCTAATTAAATTAGGAACTCACAAAATACTATATTTTCAAAGCATAGTGATTGCAATAAAGATGATCTAAATCCTCTATTTTGATGACACATTATTTATATAGAGGATCCCACCCAACCTTTTCTACAAAAGTTTGTGCATTAGAATGATTTTATGAGCTTCTAGCCACATATATGCCTTGGTTTTGGGCAAAGATTGAGCTATATCATTATATTTCCAAATGGTATGTCCTATTTTACAACATATTATCCTTTCCCCAACTCTCCCCATTGTAAGTTATTTATTTAGTTACCAAAATACATTCCTCTGATTTATTTCTATTCCCCAACTCTCCCCATTGTAAGTTACTTATTTAGTTACCAAAATACATTTACCCATGATTCAGTTCTATTACCTCACAAAAAATTTAAACCATGTGAACAGAAAAAAGCTAAGGGAAAGGGGTTTTGCATGGAACTACACTACAAGTGTGGGGAATTGATAGTGAAATACAATTATTGTAGGAATGAATTATACGAAGGCATAAATCAATTTAAGTATCATATTGACTTGATATCCGGCCATGAAATCAACCTTTGTGAAAAAATCCTTAAATGTAACCAACCAAACCAATATGGCATTAGAGACCTTCAACATATATAAATCAAAATACATAACTGAACATAGAAAATGGGTCAAATTTCCATCTCATTAGATAATATTTTTGTCACACCAAGGTTAGAATAAGATGAGGGTGAAAAAGAAAATTTCATTTACATGTCTCCTCCCACTCAATTGATAACATACATTTCTCCCTAAGTGTTCTTTACGGTTATCTAGAGAAGTAAAACACAACATATAAACAAAAATTATAACAAAAATGATCAAACAACCAGGAATGAAAATAACAATAGTAGATAATGATAGAATTATGACTTCTCAACTTCACATGAGTGTGGATAAATATGAAAAAGTTTATCATCAAAGGTTTCACTATGGTACTCATATAGTTTTACATCATAGATAAGGATACCAATTACAAAATGATATTGGGAATGCCATGCCTCACAAAATGAAGGCCATCCCTTCAATCTTATTTCAAGAAGTGAGATTTTCACACTTTGGGAAGGTCTTTATCATTCAAGGTAATCCTAATCCATTCAATGTACACTAAACCAATCTTAAGAGGAAAATAGGCCTCCAAATCAATTATCATCTTCCTAGAAAAAAGTGAACAAACCTCCTACTCCTCTAAAATAAAAATAACCCTTTACAATAGCCAAATGGGCATCAAAAGGCAAAAACCAAAAGATATAACCCCTATCAGACGTGAATCGAGATGAAAAAGTGGTTGAACCCATAAATAAAATAACAAAGGAGGAGGAGAAACCCATAATGGTGGTAGAGATTATCAAGATCCTAGAGAAACATAAACTTATTGTCCTTCCTTTTGACCTGCACAGAGATCAGTACCTATAATCCCCAAAAGAATATTTAAACTATAAATGTTTTTAAAAATGTTTTGTGGGAGGAGGGAGTAGGAGATGTGCAGTAGTTGGATAAAACCTAATTTCATCTCAATTTCATGGCTTTTATTCAGAGTAACGACATGTTTTTCAGAGTAGTGATATTGCATATCTTATATACATTATGAACAATGGTTAAAAATGGTATGGGGGAATAAATAAAGCATCTCTATTTTAGGATTAGCACAATCACTAAAACCCAATTATATATCTAAGCTAAAGCTTACAACAAAAATTAGGAAAAGCAAGACAAGGTAGTTCTCATTTTCTGAACCAATAAGAAGTATTTTGGCCATTATACAAGTTAGTAATGAAAAATGAGTTATTATAAATTGTGAATCAATGAAGAATGAATTTCTAGACTGTAGTTGGGAAAGTTATGATTGAAAACACAATAAATAAATAAGATGAAAGGATTAATTCTCAATAAAACTTCATGAATCCCAAAATAAAATAAAAAAGCTTTATGAATTGGATGAATTAAAAAACCTTTTAAAGAAAGAGTTAATAGGCCAAAATGGAATCACAAAGAACAATAGATCATTAGAAATGGTTATATATCCAGCACAATAACTAGTTGAGAGAGTTTTAAAGAAAAACTTGGATCATTATGAACATCTTTTGAATGATAATTTCTAACCCTATGACCTATAAAGAGAACTTTGAAAGGAAAGAAAATCAAAATGAATAGAGATTGAAAAGAATTATGATTTGAACATTCTTAGATGACAATGATGAAGTTATCTAAAATGGAGTATGGGCATCCATCATGTAGGGACAAAGGAGGGACGAATCATGCAGATTGAAGAACAAGATTTAAAAAGTAGAATCTATTCATCATTGATTTTGATGACAATATGCCTTCTATTACAAAATAATTTTAACAAGAATTTGTAGATCATCATCATTCTCATTCATAAACAATAAACAATAATCCATTACAAAATCCATTCATCATTCTCATTCCTAAATAATAAATAAAACATTGAATATGCAGATCGATTATTGACCTTGCCTAGATGTAACCCTAGGATTTTTAACAAATTTTTAACTTGATTGAAATGAAATACATTCTAATGAATTTCATTCAAAAAAATGAATCAGTGCAGGAGAATGAAATGCGTTGTCTTAAGCAGTGGTGAGGTGTGGTTTTTGTAGGGGGTTCAAACGAAGCCCCTTAGTTTGAGCATGGTTGAACAAAACACATTTGTTTGAACCCCAAGTTAAATGTACACATCGTGGTTCAAAAAAAGGTGTTTTGTTTGAACCATGTTTGAACTAAGGGACTTATTTTGAAACCCCTTCATGTTTCACAAGATCCCTTGGTTTGGTCGGCAAGTGGGACTCATGTGTGTCGACCCCACTACCATTGACACTAGTGTCTGATTGTGATGTTGTTGTGCATTACATAATAACGACTAGATCTAGATATGAAAAAAATTATTTTTTTGGGTTTTATATCACCTTTTTTAATATATTTAGATTTAGGAAATAAGGTGTCACTTTCTTCTCATTGATGAAACCCTAGCTCTTCACCCTTCTTCACCCTTAGAATGAGTTTTATAAAAATGGGTTAGTGGGATCATAGTGTCAAGATGACCTCAAATACCCCTCTATCAATGAGTGCTACCTACGTAGCCACTACTTTGAAGACAAACATAGATGTATTTTTCCCCTATGTGTGGGAATATGTATCTATAAGGGTTCAATATACTATATATAGATGCATGCAATGATGTAGCTAGTAACTTATGCAATATACTATATATGGATGTATGCAATGATCTAGCTTGTAACTTGGAAAATATAGCTCATGGGATACTCTTCAAATATTTCAAAACTTTAATATGATTGCTTCTATGAATGATAAAGAAATAGGGATATATATGACAAAATAACTTAGTTGTGCAAATGATTGAATGATCCTTCATAGGTGTTTGCTTGGTATTTACTAGATGAACAATGAAAGGCTTATAATTTTATTTATACCACACCTTTTGAAAATATATCATGGTAGGGTTCAGTAGGACAAATAGACCAACCTATAGGTTTTGAATATTTTTCAAAGTGGATGAAATTTGACAATTGGATAATAGATAAGGATGTAGATGCTATTATTGGTGGTAGTGTCCCTCTACGAATAATAGTGTCTATAAGGATATAAAATAGGTATGGATTTAAAACTAATAGTGAAGGGTGTTGATCAATTTTTAAGATTTTTGAATAGTGAACAAGACCTAGGTTATCATAGTGATAAAGGTCAGACCATAAGATAAGCATATAGGCATAGTGAAATTCCAAATGCAAGAATTTTGATAATACAAAGGTCTAGAACTAAAGGGTTGAGCCCTGATAGATATTTTCCAATTATACAAGATTAAGATGTTATAAACATGTAGATTTATTATAAAGATTTGCATCGATTAATTATGTAGAAATGAAATTATTTATATAGAAAATTTTACAAAAGATTACAATATTTGATCTCTTTCTTACTATATATCTATTCATACTCCTCTTCATACTAGTTATCATCTGCAACCCTTATCCTTATATAGGGGAAGCAAATGTTTATTATGAAGTTATGACAAAGTACAACCATAAGATTTCATGTTGTTTTCAAAAATTATAACAAGACAAGAAGGCATTTTAAGTGGTTAAAACTACATGGATGCACAATTAGAATATGAAAGCAAGGTCCAATGGACTCTCCATATAGGTTATAAAAACTTCTTGTCACATTTTATGGTTGTTGGAATTCATCAGATAGTTTGGAAAATGGTTTGGTGGTGACAACTATAGATTCTAGGATGTTCTATAAAATTACTACTTGCAACAATGGCTATAAGTGCTCCCAGCTATACGTTGTGGGTGCCTCCTAGTTGTTTTGGGTGCTCTAGGTCTCCAAGGTCTAGGTAGCTAATGGTTGCCAGTGTACTTGTTATAATGGTTCGAGATGATAAACATAGGAAAAAAACATATTCTCTATCCTATATTAGTCATGAAAATATTAAATCATTATAAACCACTAAACTATATTAGATAATTCAAAGAAACATATATTTATCTTAAGACTAATTTTCATATATCAATATATTATGAATCTCTAGAAATGGAAAATGTGACAAAAAGGGAACTTTAGGGGAAATACCATGTGGCTAGATGAGGCCATTTATGTGTCTCATTAGCAAATATAATTGAGGCATATGACATTCGACCAACAGGTGCATCAATTTTCAACATAAGATACATTATTTGATAAATGACAACATAATTGATGTTAACACATTTATATAAGAGTCATAGATGCAACCTAATGGTAATGATAATTTGAAGATAATTAATAGTCCTTTTCCTAATAATAAGGCATAATATACTACTTCTCAACCTCTAGTGTATATGACCTATAATGCACATCCTCCTCTAGTTTCTTTCACTTATATAATTGTGGAAGAGCATCCTCTAGATTGACTATAATTTTTTGGCATTATAATTTACATTGTGTGTATGACATTCTATTGTGTATTGTGTGTGTGACATTTTCTTGTACATTACATATGACCATGATCCTTATGTGATATTTTATTGTCTATTAAGTCTAGCCCTTAGCATTGTGTATCATTTGATTGTCCATTGTGTGTGACTCTTTGAATATACTCTCTATGTGTGGATAAATATAGGATTGTTAACTAATCTTGTTGAGATTGTTGAGTTTGTCAATGTCTTGATCTACATCACATCTTCTCCTTTTTTGAAGTATCATGATACATATAATAATTTTATTTGCGTGTTTATTACTCAATCTATGGATTTTCATTTCTATGTGGATCATTCATTGCATTTCTCATTGATATATCTATCTAGACATGACACTTATATTCCTAGAAAACATGTCTCATACACATTGAAATGCTTTATTAATACTATGATGAAAATTTCCCCATATGTTATTAAATGATTTACACTGCTTACATATTTTATATATTACATAGTGCATTTAAATGCAATCTTTTGAGATAATTAAAATTCACATTCTTCATTCCTTACCCCCAAAAGTGGGCACATGTAGTGGTTTTTCATAGAGATTAAGCCTTCACAATTATGAAAAAAAAAAATTAGGCACAAATTATTTCAAAATGTTACATGTTTTTATTGAGAATATGATATATTGGACTCATATTATGAGAATATGTGCATCACAAGTCATAGATTTTATAGGATTATGTGATATTTAACATATTTTATCAAATTATTACATAAATTACATGACTTAAGCTACACATGTTATTATAGCGGGCACATATTTGTGGCATATATTCATAGTTTCATAGATATCATGATATATTGGCACTTGTATATGACATAGGTTACTTATATTACTAGATGGAATGGCAACTCATTGCATTCTCTATTTCATATTACTCAGATTTTTTTCAAAAATAAAATATACTCTAGAATTACTTAAGCATTACTCAAGCGTTACTCAGATTAAATCATACAGTCTATGCAGTGGATGATTCCTTTTTTTTTAGGAACCCATAATGGATTTTATTTTTACATAGAGATATTGAGTTGTCTAGGGTTGAAGTTGGGCATAACTTGACTTCTAGGCACTTATCAAATTTTAGGAACCCATAATGGATTATGCTTTTAAGTAGTGATATTGAATTGTGTGGGGCTAACTTTAGGCATGGATTAACTTATAGGCACTTATCTATTTACAATGATGCTTGAGGCATATGCCACTCAACCCATGGTTTTACTTAACATCTCCTATGGGGCATGATCACCCCATTTTCTATTGTGTCCAAAACACAAGTCTTCATAATGTCTTTGTTCACAAGGATATAGTTGTATTCATTTCTTAATATTTTATTTCACATATATTCAATGTTGTTACTTTCAGATTTCATATCACGAGTAAACACTCATTTCTACATGTCTCATTGAAAGTTTGCATGGAGCAAGGCACAACACATAGTACATACTTAGGAAACATCTATCATAGTTATCCTCATGTATCACCTTTTATTATTTTACTCTAATAATTCCATTACTCAAATAAAATGGGGTAAATGTAGACACTCTTGTTTGGTAATAAAGACATGAAAATGTGTAATTTGACCAAACTTGAACCTATTTTAGGAAATTAATAGTTAATGATTACATTTTTTTGTAACATTAATGTATTATGTGATATAATATATAATTGTGGGAGATAATATTGTACTTGTGTTGTGATTTATAAGAACTCGCATATAAAGGAATTCTAACATTGTTAGGAAATATATTCTAGGGATGATATGGGGGGATTGAGATAATACATATCTCCTAGTATTTAGGAGATCATCAAACTATTTACATGTACTCCCATTCATTGAATAAGATAATGAAGATGATTGTGTTTAATTTTTCAATCTCTAACCAAATTATTATTTGGTATCAAAGTAGTCATGGATACCTAAGATATTATATGCGGGGGGAGGGGGGGGGGAACCATTATAGTTCTTGATTGCCCTAGTTGATGAGAAAGAATAATTATGAGAGTTTTTTTAACATAGTTACGTAGGTTTTAAGGTTTTTTAATCTTTTTGTAACTTAAATTTGTGATTCTTAAGATATCTGGGTGAAGTTTAATGATCCTGATACTATGAGGATAATGCATTGAAATATATAGTGTGGTCAACATTTATATGAGATCTACTTGTTAGTTTTGTGAATGTTTTGTCAGTCCATGTTATGCTGTGATGTATACAACTATATGATCTATTTATACTGTCATCCAAACATATAATTTATTTATGCATAGCTTTGTATGCCCCTAATCTCTAACATGAGCATCAAATATAAGTACTCAAACTTATGTGCAAGTAGAGATACAAACTACATGGATTTTCTATAAATGCATTTGTAACTATTTGCTTCCCTCCAATGCCAAGGTATAATGATGTCCTGTCATCATTATCTTGAAAATCTAGTTGCAATTAACAAGTACTTACGATAAGTTAAAGAGTAGATGCTTATCCATTTTACATGTTTCATGTTGATGTCACCATCTTGTTTCATTCCATGTCTAAAAATATCTCTTAATTCTTCTTTAGGGTATAATCAATCATATTCGTGGTGATAATGTTTTGTGGCCCAGCCAAATCCGTAATATTAGATGAGATTTTTCGTTTTTTAACCACCAACCATTTTAATCCACAACATTTTCCTCCATGCACTCAACAACGTTAATGTATTCCTCAAAATAGGTACTTCAAAAATGGTGGTCAAAACCCTAATCCTTTGCAATCAAGCTCAAATTCTAAGTCATTTCTTCCAAAGTCTATGGTTTTGACATTGTTAATAGTTAATATTTTAATATTGTTTGATTATAGTTTTTATGTTTTAAGGTTATAGTTAGTTCTCTACAGTTTATTTGTCAATAAATGGTTATCTCTTGACAAGTCAAATAAGTTTTTCTATTAAATACTAAAATTTATAGATTTTATTATTATAGTATTATGTTTATTATTATTATTATTATTATTATTATTATTATTATTATTATTATTATTATTATTATTATTATTATTATTATTATTATTATTATTATTATTATTATTATTATTATTGTCATAGTCTATCAAAATTTAAATAAGTGTTAAATTTTATTGTCAATAGTCATATTTAGTATTAAAAGTCACATTAGAGTTATTTTTATATATCATAAGTATCTATAGTCATTTTTGTAAGTTCATGTATGTCATCAATCCAAATAAAATATGATTGATAATTTTCATATTGTAATAGATATATTATCAATTAAAACTAACATTCAATTGATGCAATGACAACCAATTGCACCATATTCATTAAAGCCAAAGGAAGTATGTAGTGGCAATGGATATTGTCTATGTTATTCGTGATTGAGTGACAAAGATCAATGATAGAGGCTACAAAAGAAGACAATGAGGAAGTAATCCTTATAATAATTATTTTTTTAATTTATAAATGGTGTGAAAAATTAAATTACTGTAATTAGTATTTTCCCTTGCTATATTGATAATGTGAATATCTAGACCACATGAACTATAGCATGAAGTGTTCTTGATATCTTGATTGGTTCGATTGATGTGTTTCATGAGTTGGTTGATGGGTCCTAATTCATGAAACATGCATTCGCATAAAGAAGTTGATAGGTCCTTGTTCATGAATGATGTAGCTCCCATAGTCAATGTGAGTGTCAATATCATTTGTAAGCTCCAAATTAGCATGCTACTTAGTAATAAAGTGGTTTTTTCTCTCCATGTCCGCACTAAGATGAGGAATGTTAGGATAATATTAGTCAGTGTTTACATTTGTGAGTTACTAAATGTAATATTTATGATAAATTATATAATTTTGGGAGATGATATTATGTGTGTTGTGAGTTATAACAACTCATGTATATAGGAATTCTAAGGTTGTTAGGAGATATATTCTAGGGATGATTTGGGGGGATTGAGATGATACATATCTCCTAATCATTAGGAGATCATCAAACTATTTATATGTACTCTTGTTCATTAATTAAGATAGCGAAAATTATTGTGTTTAATTTATTCATTTTTTTACCAAATTATTAACCTATTTGATTTATGCTTACATGCATGACTCTTATTTGCCATGCTTCATATCCATAGTATCATATATGGCTCTGATCTTTCCAAATTATGATTATTGTTACATAGGAAATTGCCTAGTCTATGCCCAATCAACTTATATATTCATTCTCAAACTGTCTCATAGCCTCAAGTATCTATTCTTATTTTGTAGACAAGTCTATGCCTCTAAGATAGGTCTACTACTGCAGACATCCTTCAGGGCAGACTTGTCCCCGAGCCCTTTAACGACTAGTTTTCTAAATTTAAAATGTTCATTAGGGTTATCCCAAACGTTTCATAAAAGCAATTTCTATCTTGTGTTCCCCACCATTGAAGCTAATAACCACTGGCTTTCGAAGTAATTACTTGCCGTGACATGATCTTCTAATTTATAAAAGCAATTTCTATCTTGTGTTCCCCACCATTTATGTTGACTCTTGACTTTTTCTCCTGCACCACAGCCCACGTTTCTAACACCCAAACAGATTTTATATAAAATTTTGTTTTTGAAAATATAATCTCTTTACCTACTTTTGATTCCATAAATCTTTTATATTTATTTATTAAAAAAAAATATAAGCGTGCATTATTCTTTTGCCCCAGTTGGCCTACCATTCTCTTCGATGTCCCTGTCAACTTAATCTTTTATATTTATTTATTAAAATAATAGCCACTTGCTTTCGGCGTAATCAATTGCGTGGCATGACATGATCTCTAATTTATTTATTTTCTTAAATTTTTCTCCTCCGCCACTGCCCACGACTCCAACGGATTTTATATTCACTTTTGATTCCATAAATATTTTATATTTATTTATTAAACAAATGTATACCCAGCTGACTTATTGAAACTGATAACGTGAGACCTGACGACTCTAGCAGAAATGGTGGAACATGTTGGCCATTGCCATTAAGTACAACTCATAAATATCAATTTTGAATACATTTCCCGAGTACCCACCCGTTCATTTCTCCTCTTCTCTCCACTGGCAAGTTTTAGTCTTTGGCTTTTGAACATTTTGATCTAGCCTATCTTAAAGTCCACCTCCATCTGTTTCCTTTCATCCAGTTAAGCTCACTTCAATGGTTGCGGCATCCTCTTCTACTGCTTTTGAGGAAATTGCACCACTGCAAGGCAACTCTCTATCAAAAAGGCTGCATTATGATGATGTTTTCATTAATCACCGTGGACCTGATGTCAAACACACACTAGCCACAACAATCTACAACTCCATCGTTGATAGGGGGCTCACTGTTTTTTTAGATTCAAAAGAGTTGGAGTTTGGAGATTTCTTGCCTGCAGAAATAGAAGCAGCCATGCGCAAAGCTTCTCTTCATATAGCAATTTTTTCAGAGAACTATGCCCAATCACCATGGTGTTTGGCGGAGCTTTCTTTTATGCTCCAAACTGGCAAAACAATTGTTCCTATCTTTTACCATGTTCAGCCTACCAATCTCCGATGGGTAGCTGCAGGTCGTGGAATTTATGCGAATGCCTTTCTGGAGCATGAAGTGAAAGGTAGATACAGCATGGAAAAACTTGTGGAATGGAAGACGGCGCTTCATAACGTCTCATTTAATTTTGGCTACATGATTAATAATCTTGAGTATGTACCAAATACTATGTTTACAGCTCTTCGCTAACCATAGTTATCATAAGTTTTTTACCATTAATTATAATCATTATTGTTGAGTTATATGTGTTCTATCTCATTTTTAATACTATTCCACAATTTTAGGGATGAGGACAACCAGTTGAAGGATATTGTTGAAGAAATTGCATTGAAAGTGAAAAAGTGGCCATTTAATACCACAACTCGCTTTGATTACACAGTTGGCATAGAAGAACCGAAAGATAGGGTTATTAGACTTCTGAAAATGGACCTGTCAGATGAATCAAAGAGAGCTGTGGTAGTTTATGGAGTTGGAGGTATTGGAAAAACAACTCTGGTAACTGCTGTTTTCAAGAGCCTCGACCTTGAGGGTTACAAGTTCTGGATCAAGATTGTTCCACCGATCATATTAAGCAGCTTCAGCAGCAGATTTTACGGGACTTGTTTGGGGTAAATTTAAGAATTCCTCTGAGGAGTTATGTGGAAGGTCAGGGCCGTCTAACGCAAGCTTTTACAGAATCCAATTCCCCTATATTTATGTATATTGACAATGCTCTTGAAGCAAGTGATCTTGAAAAACTTTTGCCAAAAGATTTATCAAGCCTTCCAAGAAAGACAAGGGTGCTTCTAACCACTAGAAGACTAGATCAAACTAGTATATTTGTGCAAAAAGATTTTGAACGCGACCAATTTAGGGTAGATTCTCTTTCTCCATCGGACTCGAAAAAACTGCTGTATAGAATAACTTTAGGCAGTGCCAACGCATTATTTCCTGTTGGCATTAAAACCCTGGATGTAGATGAAATTGTGGAAATGTGCTGTGGAATTCCTTTAGTATTAGAATTAGTTGGGTCCAGATTAAAAAATCGTGCTATTAACACCTCAACAATTAAGTCCTTGAAGGAATCCTTAATGGAAGGAGAAGGAGAGATTAGTGAACGTGTAGTAGATGTTGTATATAACACTTTGGACGACCTTTGTAAAGAAGCTTTTCTAGACATTGTTTGCTTTTTTAACAAACATTTCAAGTACAGTGTACGTTGTACCGTTGGAAAGGTGCAATTTGAAGCGTTACCAGATGTCGCACTTGTAAAACTCTCTGTCGACGAGCATTCAAACTTTTATTATAGTGTGTCCCTAAAGAAACTTGGGGACATGTTTTTGAGGGTGAATGTTCATGACATAATCCATGCACGAGGCAAACAGTTGTCGAAACCACACAGAATTTTGGATTTGGAGTCTTTGGAAGAAGCTGTCCAGGTTAGAGAGGTATATTGCTTCCCTAAAGTTGGAGTTAAATTTACTTTTGCTTCTATTTATAAATTAATTTATTTGCCAGCATTAGTCTTGTTTGTACAAATATTTTGGGTCTCAAGTTTAACTTTGTAAATACCTTATTAGAAAATAAAAGGGATTTCTATTCTGAGCTCGGCGGTTAGTGCTACGTACGAAATTGAAGCAAAGCAGATGGACTCGATGCACACTTCTTTGAAAGTCTTAAGCATGTAACCATTTATGGTGTTTTGCCCATGGATTTAAAGAAACTCAAACGATTGGCTTTTTTAGATGGAACAGGCTGACAATGTTGCTGAGGCAAGTTTTCCGCTTCTCGTCTAGATTTTTTTTTCATCTTTCACCTTTGCATTTTTGCTGAAGTAGTTGTTTCCCTCTCCTTCATTTGAAAAATTATGTGCAGCTACCGGCGTCTTTACGTGCTATAATTTTAGAGAATTCTCCAAACCTTCCTGCGTTGCTCTAATGCTTTGGCAACCTGTCTTCATTGGAATACATGGATTTACATGACTGTGATGCACTGGTGACCGTTCCAACAAGCATAGGCCAACTTCAATTCCTAAGCTTCTTAGACTTTGGCGGATGTCGGAATCTCACTACACTTCCCGACACCGTTAGCGACTTATCTGGTTTGCTAAGATTGATTTTATCCAACTGCTCTAAGCTGGCGTGCCTTCCCCCCACCTTCGGGAAACTAAAATCTTTATGTTTTCTAGACATGGATGGATGTGAAGCTATTATTACTCTGCCCAACAGCTTTGGAAAGCTATCTGCTTTGACCTACCTGTCATTACGTGGTTGTTCGAACTTGTTGGGCCTTCCTCATAATTTTGGAGATCTTAAGTCTCTCAAAATTCTCCACATAAGTGGTTGCGATAATTTGAAGACACTCCGGGGCGATTTCGCATCCTTAACTTCACTGACGGTAATGTCGGCATCGAATTGTCAATCATTGCATGGAGAGGCAGTCGACATCCTTGTCAAGATGAGAAGCTTGATGGTTATAGATATATCTAGATCCGGCATGATGATAGAGCGGTGGGAAGTAGTAAGACAACACTAGCCTTTGATGGTGTTCTATGGGGTGAGTATGTGCTTACGGGAATACTTATATATTTTAAATGTTTGCCTGGCGTTTAGTTTAGTTTAATTTGAATGATATTTTGTAATTTTAATTGTTATTCTGATGGGCTGATCCCCTTGCATCTCAGATTGATCGGATTGATGGACCCGTGCACACTGTTGAGCATACTCTGTTTCACAGTCGAAGCAGATTTGTGGGCATCGACAGCTATGGACAATAGGTGGAGTGGTCTTGGGCTTGTTTTCAAGGGGAAGTCCAAGTGGCTGTGTTGTTGACAATGTGCGATTTCTCTTTGCGTTCCAGCGTCCATGCTTTACAAGGAGTGACTGAGGAATTAGAAAAGAAGATGATGGAAAGACGTGGCAGCGGAAAGTTTCATATTGTTTATGTAGAGGCATTAGAGAAAACTGAAGAGCATATCCGCCAAACCCTCCTACTCCTTCCCAGCGGCACTTGCGCTTGCATACCTGCCGATAATAGAACACGCCAACTATTTAACGTTGCTCTCTACAGGATGCTCAAAGCTAAGTCCAGCTATATTCCAATTGAGTCTTCCCACACGTATATCGTCGGACTGAGAGTCGGGGTGCAGAGAAATAGAAAATGGGTGAAGTTTGGGACTGATTGCTTTCCGGGTGATTACAAAGAGGAAGAATTGGAAAGGAGAAAAATTGATTTGCAAGTAATGACAGATCCGGGAGGTGGATTGAAGACACTACTTTCCCATGTCCTACTTTTAGATTATACCCTACTTCTCAATAGGGGGTGTGAGGGGCAACGCCTCCCACTATGTTGAAAAGTGATGCTGCAGTTTGTTTAAAAAACATGCTCAGTTCTATTTTTAAACTACTAGTTTAAAGAACAGTGAACAAACTCTTCTTTGCCATCAAACTGCCAGTGTTCAAACTGTCAATGTTCCCACATAGCAAAGAATGCATGCCAAGTGCATGCTTTGTTATTTTTTTTGTTATCCATTCTATCTTTAGATGCAACGTATTGTTTTTAACATAGTTTTTTTTATATATACATCAATAAAGACTGTTATTTACGGTCTGCACAAAATACAAATTTGTGTATTATTTGTTGTGCCCTGTTATTTGATTTTTTGGTGTTATGCTATGTTTTTTTAAGTTGATTTTTTGTTTGTCTTTCTACTATTAATTTTTTGTTCATACCTTGTGAGATCAAGCATATGACATTGGTTTAGAATCTACACACTATTGTTATAGGGGTTTAGGGGCAGCGACATCCTATGGAGCTCTTTTGATGGGGATTGGGGGGTAGTGACTCTGAAGAAAAACATCGAGTCAAAACTTTTATTTCTAGAAAGATGAATTCTCTTAGATTCTATGTTTAGAAGGAAAGTCCTAATGGCATTTTCCCACTCTATTAGGCGTATTTATCTTTGTGGAGTTCACATGTAATCTACACAGCGAGTTCACATGTAATCTATTCATCTTAGAATTAATAAAGCTTCATATCTTGCACCATAGATATTTTCTTAGCTTGCTAAGGTTTTACCACATAAATCCTATCTTTTGTGTCATACATATTGAGGATTTGTTTGTTTAATTATCTTTGTAATTATATTTTGTTATTTTTAGATAGTTGTAGAGTGCATGGTTTCCTAACATATTCTACTTGACGAATGACAAACTGTAAGTAGCACGAGATTTGTTGCCTGTTGAAAACAAACAAAACATTTCGGGTAGCCCGGGTAGATGTTAACAAAATCATCAATATAAACAGCATGTAGTCAATAAATTTCAAAGCAATGGTGTGCGTCAAGTCAACTTGGGATTTAGATAAATTCAACGAGGAGGATCGACATAAGTAAATGATAGAAGATATTATACAATCTTTAACTTTTTTTAATCATTTTTCATACCTCGTGAAGTCTATTGGTGGTTCTTTTGTGAAACTTTAATTAAAGAGATGATATGTTTCCATATGGGAAGCTCTGAAAATCAGTTTATATTTAAGTTATGAAGTTCTAATCTATGCAATGCATTAATTTTGGATGTTTTGTATTGTTAGTGGAGAATGGCATCTCAAATATTAAATAGTGGTGGTTATTTTATTTTATAAACATCATTTGTACATAATTGTAGGTCCACTTAAAAATGGTCCCATTAGTTATAAAATTACATGATTTTAGGATGTGTGTGTGTTGATTATTGATCTAAATTAGGATTTCAACTTTTGATGGTCTTCGTCTCTCCTCTCAGCCCCCTCTATCAATCCCTTTCAACTCTCTCCTATGTTTATCCCTATTTTCAACTCTCTCCTTGTCATCTTGTCATCCCCACCCAGGGTTCCCCTATACTCTATAATAGGATATAATCCTCTCTCATTCATTGAGCTTTTTCTCTCCTCAGCCTACTCAACCTCTATTGGTCAGTCAAGAAAGTAGACAAAGGGATTTATGCAAGATGTATGGAATTTATGCCTTAGTGTTGACTCTATCAATCTAATGGGGGGAACTCCCCTGCTCAATCAATCGGAAACCAATAAATTACTTTGGTAGAGTGCATGACCAACTAATTCAAATAATGTATACCAAGTTGGTTCAGGCACTCAACCAACAAAGGTGTGAGTGATAGCAAACCACTCAACCTTTTAGAGGCTCTCCCCTGTTAGTCAACTCCTTTGGGTCCTTTAGATCCCCAAGAGCTATCCAAAGAGTGTGATTGACATTCATAGCTATATCAAAAATGTCATTCATGGTCTTGGTCCCTTTGTGTGCCCTCTTATGGCTAGAGTGCACTTAACCCCTTCATATCATTTTTTTAACTTTTTACTATTTGATGTCAATTTGGGCATCAATTTGAATTCAATTTATCTATTAATATACATGCATTGTAGTTCAATTGGATATATCGAGTATATATCTATCGTTCATAAAAAAAATATTAAGTACTCACGTACATTCTGGAGAGGTCAAGAAACCATTATAGCATTTATAATTGTTCAAGGTAGTATTTCCCATAATCACTTTTGGCACATGACCTATTTTTTTAATATGAATGAAGTTATTTTAAACTATGTAATTTATTATTTTTTGACATATTGTTTATTTCCTAAGGGCTCGATAAGTAGACATTGCTTAAAATCCCATATAATCTATAACATATACCCGAATGATTCATTGTTTTCCTCAACTTTAGATAGTGTTGCTGTTCTATTGCAAAGTGGAGAATAAATTTGGATTGAAGGTTATAAGTGTATGCAAAAAATTGAGCTAAAGAATTAAATATCTATAGTGGGCAATCCCAATCATCAACTCATATCACTCAAGATTTGTACCTATCAATAATGTCACTCATGCTTTGTACATTCATCTATGATCACTATCAATTTTTTGGGTGAGATTATTGTCATTGATGGCTATGCATTTTCAAGTTCTAATCTTGAGGGATGTCACCAAATTTCATAATATTCAAGATACACCTCTAAACCTATGTGTTTGTTGTTCTAGATTTGGAATAATTATTTAGGGATTTATTACTATTTTATAAAGAATATTTAACCTAGTTAATAGTAGCTGGACATTTATGTTATAATTTAGTTGTAATCCATTTATCCAGTTTACTTTTTGATGACCCACTCAAATGAAATTTATAGATCACATGATGAGTCTTACTGGAATGGGATTGACTAGGGCTGTAAATCCTCAAAAAATACCTTTCATGATTATGGTGAAAATGAAAAATGATAATTTTTTTGTAGATACAAAGGTGAATGTTGAATAATATTTAAAATTTATTGAAAAAAATTTGCAAATTTAGAGGCAAAATTTTTAAAGACCAAATTAAAATTATTGCTAACTTTTACAATCATTGAATGTTATTTAAGATTATCTTAAAAAATTCACAATCAAGATATACCAAAAATTGAAAGATCCAGGTAGAAACCACAAGACAATAGAATGAAAATCACTAATCAAGTGAAAAACACTGCATAACTATGTTAGTCATTATATTAGAGTATCAAAAAATTAAAAATTTCACATAACCATGGTACCATTGTAGGGATACAATTAACACTGGTTAACTACCATATGTCTTCAAGGTTACAAAACTCTGCAAAACAAAAAAATAATCTTCCTATAACAATAAAAACATTGAATCATCATGACATCCCCATAAACTAGAAAGGTTTGCCATAGATAAAATAGGTTACAACTAATACTTAGTTGTAAGGATTCAAGGCAGAATTTTTAAGGAATAAAGAACTAATTGTCACTTCATATAACTAATCATGTGATCTTTGTGTAGCTTCTATACAATGTACACTTATCCTTTACCTTCTTACAACACACTCATAGTTATTAAATCCTATGCACTCATCTATGTTGAGCATGTTGTCAATTTTGGGC